>JAPMNZ010924892.1:0-27322 GCA_029875035.1 Pomatoschistus microps
GGATGCACGGCAGGTGCATCCTCGGCCTATCGCAGCAAAACGCCCTTTTCCAGCCAACCTATGCCGGCCAGGCAAGCAACTTAAAAGTGGAGACTCCCACTTCACGGCCTTCTCAAGCCTCGCAAACCACCACCTCCCCTCCTCCTCCTTCCTTGCTTCGAGCTTGCACTCTTTCCTGCTGCCATAATGCCACCACCAGTACCTAGGTCCTGGGGGGATCGTGCGCGCACTCAGCAAGAGCCTCGCTGACCTTAAGTGCCGCACGGGGGCCTAGGACGCCAAACTACCTATCAATAAATCATTCAGACTGCATTTTGTCTCTCTAACCCTAAGTCTCTCCAAAATGAAATGGGCCTCAGCATCTCATCACAGGTATCTCTGTGCATTCACAATGCCATCGATAAAATGCACCTGTGTTCTTCGACCATAACAGATGCCTGCCCATACCATAACCCCACCACCACCATGTGCCACTCGATCCACAACATTGACATCAGCAAAGTGCTCACCCACACATCGCCACACACACTGTCTGCCATCTGCCCTGAACAATGCAAACCCAGATTCATCCATGAAGAGAACACCTCTCCAATGTGCCAGACGCCATCGAATGTGAGCATTTTCCCACTCAAGTCTGTTACGGTGACGAGCTGGAGTCAGGTCAAGACCCTGATGAGGACAGCAAGCATGCAGTTGAGCTTCCCTGAGACGGTTTCTGACAGTTTGTGCAGAAATTGTTTGGTTATGCAAACCAATTGTTTCAGCAGCTGTCTCAGGGGCTGGTCTCAGACGATCATGGAGGTGAACCTGCTGGATGTGGAGGTCCTGGGCTGGTGTGGTTACAGGTGGTCTGCGGTTGTGAGGCCGGTTGGATGTACAGCCATTTTCTTTGAAATGCCTTTGGAGACGGCTTATGGTGAAAAAATGAACATTCAATGCACAAGCAACAGATCTGGTTGACATTCCTGTTGTCAGCCAATTGCACGCTCCCTCAATGCTTGTGGCATTTTGCTGTGATACAGAACTGCACATTTCAGAGTGTCCTTTTATTGTGGACAGTCTAAGCCACACCTGTGCACTAATCATGATTTCAGGTCAGCATCTTGATGTGGCACACCTGTGAGGTGGGGTGGATTATCTCAGAAAAGCAGAAGTGCTCACTATTACACATTTAGACAGATTTGTGAAAAATGTTTGAGAGAAATGGTAATATTGTGTATCTGGAATTATTTTTAGATCTTTAAGTCCATCTCATGGAAAATGGTTACAAAATGTTAATATTTGAGTACATAGTTGTAGTTGATAAGCAATAAAAACACATTTTTACTATTTGTATGAAAAGCATTTAATTGATTCTTCAACATATTTTATGGCAACATCTCATCTCTCTGTGTTAGAAAAGTCCATGATGCTGAGCGTGTTGCAGTGAGCATGTGTGTGTTTGACAAAGTGCACCTCTCGCATCGGTGAGGAATGCCAACAGTCAGTGTCCAGTTTCCAGTCTCCTCTTACAGCCTCTGTCCTCCCTCCTGCTGAAGAGCACATACAAGGAGTCAATAGTTATTCAAATGTTTGCAAAAGAGATAGTTGTGACTTCAAAAGCAATTTTAACTGTTTTCAGGAGCTCTGTACAAAGGAGACACTGACCACTTCCAACTGTAAAGGTGCACTATGCAGCAAAAGAACGGATAATACAAAATAAAACTGGAACTAAAAATGACAAACATGACATGAGAAGAAAGACAACACAACAAGAATGTAGATTGTTAAGCTTTAAAAAAACAAAGCCACATTCCAAGCCATTTTGTATCATATCAAAAACTAGAGCAATCTAGGTGGCACTTTGAAAATCGGAGCATTAAAACATGTCTTTGCTACTGTTTATGTAATTGCAATTTAGCTTTGAACTGGGTGAAAATAGATTTTCTTACCCAGCCTATCCCAGCCCACAAGCTCATCAAAATATTCTACATATTAAGATGTTTATCTTTGGTTTGGCTTCAGGCACATTACAAGCCACATAACCTTTCAATGGTTTCCTCAACCATTTGGTGGATCACTTTTTAATTCACTGTATCTTTTAACACCTCATTAGGGCACCTCTCTATCACTTGGTTTGAGGCACTTTAACCATCAAGCAGCATCTCAACCAATAAAAAATGCACTGCTTTTTTCAAGCAATCCACCAATTAGAAACTTGCATTTTCAAGTTTTTACATGACATTATAAAAATACTTTGGCACAGTAGAATGTAAAGTAGGTCATGATCACAGCATCTGACACCATCTGGGATCTTTTCCCAGCTTACAACAGTTGTATTTGTTTAGGGCCTTTGCTACATTTTCTTGCTGAAAGGTGATGCCATGGGACAGAGCGTGTTGGCGTCTCCTCCTCTGTAGTAAAGCACAACAACCATAGATGAAGCCCTCGAGCGAATCCTAACCAAACTGAGCATCAACATCTGGAGATAGGTTCCTGGGTGCTGCACTGCTCCAGTCAAGTTCTCTTAGAGGCATTGGTAAGATGGATCAAATACAGAGGACACATTTCCTGTTAACTACTTTCCTGGAAACTGTGAAGAAATGTGCTGATTGTTTAGTTTTAACTCTTATTTTATTAGACCATTTTCAAAATCCGATTCTCCCCAGATTCTAAAGTGATATGTTAGCCATTATACAGTCAAATGGATGCATGTTGATGTTGAAAGGGATTGGAAACATCCACAAACCTGCAGCAGCCTCACTGCCACATTCATAGATGGATCATGAAAGAGCCTTTTATGCCCATGACCTGACTTTACTGTCTGTGCTTCAGACCAACACCAGGAGAACCCAGGGAAGACTGACATATTGTTTATATGTTTCCAAAAATACTGAAGCAAGAAAAATGGGGGCTATGGATCACTTCATGTTTGGATAGCTGGAGTGTACCAAACAAAAGGTTTACTCAGTATATGTGACTAAATAAACAAACTGTAAAAAGAACTGATCTTTTACTAAGATAAACGACTGTACAGCGCATAAGTAAATCTGGGCTAATCTTTATCATTTATACACTGCCATACTTCATATAAAAATGGTGATGGAGATCTATATTGAGAATCTCAAATAAGCATTTTTCAAAATTCTGTTTCACTTTCGATTTTGGTCTTTGAACCATAATTTTGTGGCTGCTGCACAAATTAGAGTTAAACATAGAACTTGAGTCAATAAAAAGCTACAACTCAATTTTTTCTCTGTCTAAATCTCAACCACATTCACCACATATAGAAGAGGGGGTATGATGGAATAGACAGATGCATCCCAGATAAAGTGCTAAAGTGACTCAGTGACTTGAGACACAAATTGGTCGTTTTTACATTACTGCGAGTATTCCTATAGCTCTATGATAATATACAGTGTCAGCAGTGTTCATTGTTCATTGTACAGTTTGACTGCAGCAAGAACGAATGCAAAACCTCCATATCAAAATAAAAGTTAATTAACGTATCATTACTGTTCTTATTCAAAGTGTCAGTATTGCTTTTTCACACATATCTACAAGCTCAAAGTGGGGAAATTATAAATGAAAAAACTGTGATAAGTGCAAATGATTGCCAGATTGTTTAGGCCTGGATTTCTGTATCTCGTCACATACAACTCGCTACAAGTGGGCGACAAAAAATTCAACTAGGGCACAAATTGAAAATAAATCTCAACTTTTCTCTCAATTATTGGTATGTGCAAACAAATCAGTGCAAGTTATAAAGTTATCTCCCCTTGGGGTCATCACATTTGAAAAAGCCATGAAACCAAGATTGAAACAAAAAACATGATCCTTGTTTCACACAGATCAGCCAACCCTACGGTCATCCTCTAATCCAAGAAGTGCATCGTACTTGCATAAAAGGACAGATTTATACGCTATACAAAACTATATATTTTGCTTCAGTACTTTACTACAAACCAATATGATGATGGTCTGCCCATCTCAGGGCTTAAGAAGTGAGATCTCCCAATCGTTCTTTGTTCCCACAGACATATGAACCAAGATCAAGTTTGTCACCAGAATGAAATCCAAAGCCTTAGCCCTTTCCTGTCTCAACAGTGTCCATATTCCTGGTCAGTATCTCTCCTCCTCCTCAGATGGTGGAGTCCAGAGGAGGGAGTGTGGAGGATCGGATGTCCACCGTTCCTCCCATCACCTGTGAAATTTCAGAGCCGGGCCTCGCTGAAAGGAGGTATTGTGTCCCCCTGATGAGGAATGCCCTTGCGTCGCTCCTCAAAGAAAAGGCTTCATGTGGCCAGGAATTTGGAGGCACCTCGAGAAGTGCACAGGAGAGAGCTGGTCATGGGTGAAGATGCAAATGTGAAGATTCTCAGATGTGTTCCAAAAGTGGATTTATTTATTTAATGAAAAACAAGAATAATACATTTTCCAAGTAAACAAAGTAATCTTAGTCTAAAATGTGTCCAAATATAATTACGTTGAGTCTTGGGTTCTTGATAGATGATGATTATTGAAAGTCAAACATGCAAGCTAATACATATACAAATGTGATCATCCGTTTTCTTGTCATAGTCTTTGAAACTTTAAGTCCCCGTATTTTGCAAGGTGAGGCTGACATCTAGTGACCGTACATTACAACAACACATATTAAATGCAGGGTGTAGATTCATTTCTGGCAGAAATAAATATTATAGGTGTGTTCTAAGCAAAAAACAAATATTTTGTCGGTATATTTTTATGATATCTTTCTTCTTTCAGGAAACATTTGAATAAATTTGGAGTGGAATTAAATGAAACTGCAGTCCCTCTGCTATCCACAGTGTGGCAGTGTCGCAGATTGTTGCGTGGACAAAGGCGGAAGTGTCTGTGTTTGTTTTGAACCTCGTAGCGTGCGGCAGCTAGCACAAATCCATTCATATTTCAGCGAAGTTAATACATCTGAAAGAAGCAGCAAAACACATCAATACACATCCTGGTAGTGGTTCCGCATCGGTGTAAAGCCAATGCTACTCATGGATTTCTAATAATACATAATTTATACTACTGCATCTGCGTAACTTAGTGCGGAGCCGTGACCGGTGAGTGACTGATGTTGGAATCGTGACTCGTGGAAATGGAAAATAATGAAGAGACGTCGAAGGCAAAGGGCAGTAAGACGCTGCTTGTACGCCACCTTCCCCCTGACCTGAGCTCTGAGGACAAAGAAGATCTGCTCAAGTATTTTGGAGCCGAATCTGTGCGGGTGCTGCCGCCCCGGGGCCGCATGGTAGCTTCTATTGTCATACATTCAATCATATTTACGATATTTGTCTGCCCCATCTAAGTAAAAACATAATCAGACCTCGAGGAAATGGGATAAATATGTCATACGATACATTTTACGACACTACTGTACGAGTAACATTCTGACTCCCATAAATGTAATGCTCTGTCCAACTTCTCTGACTGCTGTCACCATTGATATGTTTTTATAGCGTTCACAAAACAGCTCAGTGCAATATTATCGTGGAATAATCCTGTTGATATGAAAGTCTAATTGTTGCGCCACTACTATTGTTGCATATTGTACTCAATAATATACTTGTGAGAAGCACTATAATAACACTTGCATGCACTGTTTTATTTCAACAGAAAAATGTTGCATTTGCAACTTTTAGAACTGAGAGTTTGGCGGCAAAGGTCAGTTAATCGTCCTGGTTCATCAACTGTAATTATTTTGATTGATAATCACTTTTTATTAAAATGTTAACTGTGTTTCCCCCTCATTGTTTCCTTCCAGGTCCTTACACGGCTGCATCAGTTGAACGTCCTTGGCCAAACACTTATTGTAGAGTTTGCAAAAGGCCTTGATGATGTTGTAGAGTTAAAAGATCCACCTGTGTCTAAAATCAGGTAAACACATATTTAGGCATCCCTGAACCTTAATAACATGTTTAACATTGTAGATACAATAGTATTTGGAATGTGGGAATATGATATACAAAATATATTGAAAATGAGCAAACAAAACATATAGCAATTGTTTAATTAGATCTTTACCCAGAACCAAATACCATTTTTCTTATTCACCAACATCTCTTGGGACGATCACGATCATTGAACTATTATTTTCACCATGTTTTAGATTATTCCAATGAAAACACCTTCTAGACTAACTACATTTGTGTTGTTGTTGTTGTAGTGATAAAACGACTGAAGAGAAAAAGGCAGAGTCCAAACCGCAAAGCATTCCCTTTTTAGAAGACAACATTGCAACAAACCTGGGGTAAGTGCAGCTCCATTCTTGTTTTGATTGACCTATTGCTTTTCTCCAAAACAGGAACAAATTGACCTTCAGATAATCTAGAGTTAGCGCTGCTCAAAAGAAACAGAAAGAAAGTTGATGTAACCTGCTTTCTTATTGTACAGCATCTTCAGGTTTGCACTCGCCTGGCCTTAGCTATCCGTAAACTCTGGTCAATTATTATTTCGGGGTGTTAAGACCAAGATAGGTTGGCAGCCTTTTTATACGTGAACTTTGAGTTATAAAGAAGTGTTTCTTTTTCAGCTACACATTTTGGTGTTTATAATGATTTTCAATAATTTTCCTAATGCTTTACATTCAAAGAAAGATCATTGTAGTATTTGAGGCTAAAATAGTGGTTACAATCATATCAGAATTTAAATGAATATAAGCTAATTTCAAAGAACTAAATACCCTTTAGCCATATTAAAAGACTTGATCAGCTAACCCTTCACAGTCTCTACAGATATGTGATTTTTAAATACTCCATAAAAATAGTAAAAACTTGTTTGTTGGCTTCTACTTTCTACTTGTCCTTCTATTGCTGTACTGATGCTTTGCACAGAAAAAATGCATTGTGGGAACATTGGTCTTGAATGGGTGTGACTCCACCCATTCTCCTCAATCATATAATTAAGACTGGACTCAATTGAGGAAATGGTTTGACCCCTGCTTTAATTGGACCAAATAAATGACACGTGAATCCCTTTTTAAAAACAATGAGAAAGGGGATGGAATTCTTAAAACATTGTTTAAAAAGGCAACATATTGTGCTTTTTGGAATGTTTCTTTTAAATCTGGAATGCACCAACATGAATACACCCTAGTGACTTGATGAGAGAGATAAAGTTTCATGTTCAGCTCACTTCACACCTTTGGGACCAGAGCACATTTAAATCTGTTCTCCAGTGTTGTTCAAAGCCTCATGAAAGTTATTATGTGAAGACAAGCCAGTACTGCTGACAAGGCAGACCAGTCCCAGTGCCCCCTAATGGCTGGATTCTCACACTGTGTTGGCGGAGAATGAATGTGTCATACCTGAAATAAGCTGTCTGGCTGACCACTTACTTCCTGAAGCACCTATTCATTTTTGTGTCTTGCACGTTGTTAATGTAAAGAAGGTAAATGTGTATAATTTTTAACAATTCCCTTTATATTTTTTCTCAGGCTGAAATTTCTGGCCAATCCCAATTTAAAATATTTATACCCCCCGCCCTCAAATGCCATCCTCACAAATATTGCACATGCCCTCATCAGTGTGCCCAAGTTTTATGTCCAGGTAAGTGCGGCAAATATGCTATAACTTATTTATTGTAATTTCTTAATTTTTATTTTACTTTCGTTAATATTGGCTGGATGTCATTGGCAGATATATCTTCAAATCTATCTATAGGATTTCATTTTCACTCTAAAATACTGACATTACTCCTTTATAATATTAAGCACTGGGACTGTATGTGAGTCATAAGTAAATGTTAAGAATCAGTGACAGGCTCAAAAACCCAATCATTTAGTTATTCAAGTTGAGCATCAGAGTTCACTTAAGGGTAACCAACAGGGAAAACCTGCTTCAAACTTGGAGACGTGATACCACCAAACAAGTGAACACTCATCCAGTAGTCAAGTCATTCTGGTAGAATGAACCAGAACCACCTTTAATTGGTTCACTTGGTTGGTTGACTCTACCACTGTCCAATGCCATTATAGTGTGAAACAATTTTTAAATGTATTTTAGTAGTTATTGTCAAATAATTTGGGTTCTGCTCGCCATTACTATTCAACCACTCCCCTCAGGCAGAAGGCTACAATCCATCCAGACCAGAACCTCCCACCATAACGACAGTTTTCCCTCATGCTCCCCCATCACTTCATAACTCATCACTAGATCACGGCCGCTTAAAATGTTCACTTTCCACATCTGTCACGTTATACTTCTGCCACTTTACTATCTCCTGCCTATGGGCATTTATTGGGAATCTGCACTTGAAATGTCTATTGTGTATTTTTATCTATTAGAATTCTATTCAATTATTATTCAATAATGCAGTACTGTACCAGGGAGACCTCCATCCGGGCTCATGTCATTTCCTTATCAATTTTCTGTTTATTCAATTTATACCAACAACACAAATGGATCCTTTTATTTCCATGTTTTTCCACTGCAGTCTAATCCTTTCCTTTGTTATGTAGATTCAGGCCATTCGTATTCATACTTTCTTCTTCTTTGAGTTGTGCATGGATAAAGATAATTTGTAGAATGCGTCCAGAATTGCCTGTGCCTTTCAAATCCTCACTTATATTGTAGCTTGAAAAAATGGTACATTTCCCATTGGGAGTTTGAACTGCATCCAACCATAGCAAGATCAAACGGTAAACATTTGCCTTTTAAATTTCAATTTGGGGTGTTAAGCAAGTATTAATAATAAACTATCAGTGGGAGGCATGAGTTATGGGCTTAACATTTCCCTCAGAGCACTGAAGCCTGGATTCTCACCAATATTCTGTATCCATTCTGTCCTCTTGGTGGTGCTATTGAGCTACAGAATGTCAGATAGAGCTTTACCATTTTTTTCCACCTCAATTCTCAATCCTGCCTAAAGCTCCTATTGTAAATTCAAAAGCATTCGAATGGCAATCTGTTTCACATATGGTCGCATAGTTCAAGCAGCGTGTTTGAGTTTGGATTTTCAGATCCCGCTGTCATTATTTCTTCACTGCGCAGGTTCTCCATCTGATGAATAAAATGAATTTACCTTGTCCGTTTGGCCCAGTCACTCCAAGGCCACCCATGGTAAGAAAGCTTAAAGGTATAAAGAAGGGTGGATTTTTTTTCAGGGTGGATCATCAAAATGGTTGGTTCTCCCAATGTTCAATCATTCTGGTGAAATGTTATGTAAGGCTCGTCTCTAGTTAGAATGGAGCGATTAGTTTTCACGTTCTAGTAGTAAATAGATTTTCACGATTTCACCGGTGACATAGTGGAAAATGTGCAAAACTTGTTGGAAAGCTTGTGTGAGCGATGCAGACTGTGAGGCTCATGCAAGTCTCTCGCACATGTTTTAGTAGCCGTTGTCTTACAAGAAAAACTAAAAAACGGTAATATTTTCCCTTTTTAATCAAAGGGGGAAAGGCACACACATAATAAAAGGAACTTTGGACTTTGAAGAATAATTGAAGTATTATCATTAAAGATTTGATCAGTAAAGGCCCAGTTGTATTTCATACGTTTTTGCAGTAGTGTGTATTGTATAATATGTGGGCCAGTGCTTGATATGTTTGATAATTGTAACTGTTTGTTTTCAGTATGAGGCTCCAGCTCCTCCTGTGCCCTCAGAAAATCCCCCTCTGCCCACAGGGCACCAGGGCTCCAGTGAGTCAGAATACGAGAGCGAAGACGATGAAGCCAAGGAGAGGTGAGCTGAGCAACATGTTACTTTATGTATTATTTACACATTTGCATGATGACTGTTTAATAGATGCGAACTAAATATTAAAACATGATAATAAATATTTGATTAATCACCAATGTTCCAGACAGACAAGAGCTGATGTTTTGGGATTTGGGATTTCTAACTGACATTTATCTGGTAGATAGCTGGTCTCGTGCTTCTCTAAAAACATACCATGTTTTTTTCTGGCCTCAAACATGTTTAATACTGCACCAATCTCAGGGAGAATTCACTCGTGTTGCCCGGTTCACTTGACTCAGAGGTGTCAAATGGTTCTAGAAAGGGCCGGTGTGGCCGTTGTGACTCCACCCATTTCCTGAATCTTATAGCTAAGACTGGACTCAATTGAGGAAATGGTTTGACCCCTGCTGTAATTGGACCAAATCTCTCTTGGGTTGAAAAGCGCTGACTTAAAGAAATAGCAGATACATCAGTTCACTCAGTTATTTTTGGGGAGAAATGACCAATCACTTTAAGAAGATATTTTAAGATAATGTTAAAGCAAAACCCATAAACAAATAAATGCAACTATGAAGGAAAGATTATGAAACATTCCAAGTGTGATTGACAGCCACAGCAGTCACACAGCCCCAGGGAAGCTTAAAGCAGATTGATATTATTCTGCTTGATTTACGTCATATTTAAGATATCTATTTAGTTTGGGTCAATTCTTGAGTCAACAATTAATCCACTAATCCCATCTAATCAAGTTTTTTTAATCATCAACTATCTCTTCATCTGCTCTGTTAAAACTCCAACACATGGAAGTCTTGTGAGTTGTGATTTGAAGAGCAGTGAATACAAACAAACAATGCATACATTTCTCTATTTAATTATGAAATAGTTTTATCTGGAACTCTCTAAATCTACTAGAATGTTATTCAGTAACTTCACTTAAACTTGTTCTGCATCAAATGTTGATACGAATCACGTCCACGTTCTAAACAACAACAAGAATTGCAAGATTATTTGATTATCAAAATAATTGTTAGTTGCAGCTCTGGTCAACAAGTTTCTCTTTTGTCTCTGCTATTTCAGGTTTGAGCGTGTGAAAGGCCTGACCAACCAGCCGTGCAAGAGACCACTGAAACAAAAGACTTCTTCAAAACGAAAGAAACCCCGGATCAAGGATTTGTTCTTTGCGCCTAAAGCAGATTCCCAGAGGTACAGAAAGCCATTCACGCATGTCACAGCGCTTGTCTCCAGACTCTATGCAGAGGCTTCTAAAGAGAGCTACTTTCTCAACCATAAGTGCTCTGCTTTAAGATGCTCTGGAGAGACTTTGAGAACAGGACTCACCACCAAACCTTAGGAATTTAAAAACGAGAAATTTGAATAGGAGTTTACATAGCTTTCTCATAACACTTGTTTTTGTGAGTGTGTGAAATTACTGGCGCAAATATTCTGCACTAGTTATCCTGTTAATCGAAACTAAAACTAGTATTGAAACTACAATACCGTATATACAGCAAGGATAAATAATATTTAAGAAACAATCACTTTGTTTTCAGTGATGTATGACAGTAGTGTCTGCAATGACACTACAAGAGTGTCATTGCAGATGGAGGAATATCTCATGGTTTTAGGTCATTGTCCTATTAATAAAATCGGTTTGGATATGTTTTTGTGTAACTTTAAATCAAATGAAATGTATTCTTCGGAACATAAGCCGCAGCTTTTTTCCTGCATTTTGAAGGTTGTGGCTGAGGTGCGGCTTCATTTTTTTCCCCCCTGTGTTTCCAAAAACATTTTGCCAAGTTACAGTAGACCAACAGAATTGATGAAATGTTCACAGAAGTCCACTTCAATGTAAGATTTGTCAATACATTAGATTCAATACATTCTAAAAGTCCTTATTTGTATTATCTTTGTGTAAATAGTGACTTCTTATCTGTCTGCTTCACACTGGAAGATTAAGAACAGTCAGAGACTCGCTTCATACTCCTGTTACTCACAGGAACAAGAAGATGATAAGATGTTTCTGAGAAACATTTTTTAATATTACAATGTAGGACAGGTGCGGCTTATAGTCCGGAAAATTCAGTAATACAAAAAGATCTGTCTTGCATGGGAAAATGTGGTTTATTAGTTCATGTGTTGTGATATCCTAAATGTGTGGTTTGTGTGTCTCCTGCTCAGTGCTCCAGTGCTGCAGCCGTCAGATGTGTTCGAGCAGCCCACCACCACCGGACACAAGAAAATCGAGTTCCACATTTCAGTTTTAGATTCAAAAGTGGAGGATGCTCCAGGTGTGGAGTCTCAGAAGCTACACAGAGGTAACAACATCACTGCATTTATTGCATTTGTAAATCACACTGTTTTGTTCCAAAAAAGTGCAACAAAATTAGTTGTAAAAGATCTATCTAAATGATTGCATTTCTCTCAGCGTAAAACAGGCATATTGTATGTGTCAATGGAATGTTTTGGAAAGATTTGAGGTGGTAGTTGGAGTTACTGGCAGAAAGAATTTGTTACCTCTTTATACTTTCAACATTTTCTACCTTGAGATATTCGTTCACATTCTAAAACATGAAGTAAAATGTTTTTAAAAGTAATAATAATGCATATATTTTCCTTTTTGACAGTATGTTTTAGTTTTATGATCTAACGGTCAGATTGTCTGTGAGATTAATTATTGTTGCGCTTCATCCGTATTGAATTGGAGTTTGACAAAACAAATCCCCAAATATTCTCATTAATTTGCTTTTTTTGTTCATTTTCTTGGTTATTTTTTCAGTTCTAGAAGGGTCTGCCAGACGTGGACACATACTTCAATACCTCAGGATATATCTTTTGAAAGTTTGAGTCTTATTGAAGGCAAGGTCTTTTCAAACATATCGCAATATAGGCTATCTGTCCGTCAATAATTCAGCGCAGAAATGAAAGATGGAATGATTCACATTCACAAGTCGACAAGAGAAAACTTTACTTCAGATCACAACTACACATATTAGCCTAGCTCGTGTGTAGCATCCTGTGTCTTTTTAATATGCATTACTCATTTCTTTCTGTTTTGTGAGATTAAGCACAGGACCATCCCACACTTGTTGAGACATGAGATGAAAACACAATAATTAAGATTAAGAGTGTTGCATCACAAGTCTATAGAACAGTAGGAAAGAGGAGCACACAGCACAAGATAAGTGAACAATAGCTATACTAATGAAAATAAAAATAAATCTTTAACTCTAGCATCAATAACAAGTATAAAATCTCCATCTTGAAAATAATAAAAATAAGTGTAAGAATTTTACATTTGGCAAAATAAGAGGCAGGTATAAAGTACAGTGTATTCTAGTGCAAGCAATGTGTAGTTATATGTTAGCATCTGTACATTAGCAGACATGGTTTATATTATTCTACCAGGGAAGCATTAAAGATGTAAGCGTCAGATAAAGTGATCATATATTGTACCATGAGACTATTACAGAGAAGCAACTTTCATTCATCATAACTTTTTAGCAACTTTCATCTCCATTACAAACGATTCAAATATTTGGACTCGGATACATTCCAGGCAACACGTAATACAACAAGTTGCTCCAAGAAAATGTGTTATCCACTCTATTTGGGGGTTCTCCTTAATATTGAAACCAAGCAAAACCATTGAGTTTTGTCATCGGTCCCAAGTTTACACTGGACTTGAGCGTTATCTGGAGGAACTGTTGAGGGATGTCAGTGGACGAGCCGTGTTCCTCGTCCGCTGCGCACTTCCACATTTGTATTCTCCCTTATCTTCCTTCTCTCCTGCTCCCAACTTCACTCGGCTGCAAAACCCCGAGAAGTAAAATAGATCTCAAAGTCACACATAAAAGATTTTGCGAAGGCGCGGGTGAGATAAACTATGACAGGTGGCTTTTTGGATTAGTCTTGTTTTTGGGGAAGTGGCGCTGGAGGGAGATGCGATAAACAAGCCATTTAAATGAACGGGAGGGGAGGGGGGGGCAGCGATAAGGACAGGGATAATTTCTGGAAGCAGTGATCTAGTTCTGTGTCGAGAGTGTATCAGAAAAGCTCTTTGCTCCAGTGCATACCCCAACACACACACACACACACCTCAGAAAGGGGTCTTTTCTTTTCCCCTGTTTCGTGGATTTGAACAGGCTCACTGCTTCTGGTAATTCCTTTGACAATGTGTGCAGAAGCCTGGATTGGCAATACACAAGTCTATCCAAAGTCACTCACAAGGTGGACAATATTGACAATGTTTTAACAATACTATAAAGAAAAAGTGTCCCAAAGATGCAGAATAGTAATTATGGAAAACCCTCAAAAGTCGTGCTAAAATTTCTTCCTGTATATTTCTCAAGGTTTGACTATCGAATAATGGGGAGGAAAAAATGGAAAGTGCCTTTAATAATACAGTTTCAATAATACAGTTTCAATAATCTTACACCCTTTAAACGTCATTCATGTGGGCTTCCAATTTCTTTTTTTTAAAATTCCAAATAAAATAAATATGAAACTCTCCACACATCTATTCACTCTTCATTTCACAGAACAAACCAGCTCCAGTAGGTGTGATGTTCTATAAAACCATAAGCATCAAATATGAACTGAACCTGATGTGACTGAGGATTTTCCTCCACTTTCCTCCCTGAGCCGGAGTGGTTTACTGAAGAGGATAAACAATGTGCAAGTGATTATTCAGCCATCTGCTCGGGGATTTTAAAATAATTCCACCTGAAAGATGCAGACGGGTTAAAATATGCTTTTCTAGTCAACAAACACTGTTTTTGTTACATACCGTACATGGATTAGTCCGTTATCTCTGTCCTAAGACCCCTTTTCCATTTAAACTTATGAGACTGGGTAAATGATATCAGTTTAATAAAGATAAAGATTTAGTTATAATACCAGGTACTACGGTCAGTAAAGCTGCAGTAGAGAAGAGGGTTCCTTCGGCAGACACTTCACCACATGGCCGAGTTTGAATCTGGTGTGTGTGAAATAGTGGTAGTGAACATGTGTCAGACAGATGAGGATTTACTTCTGAGACAATTACTTAGATCACTTTCATCCCATTCCCACAATGAAGCATAACTCAGTGTCTATTTGTTATAGCTGTATAAAATCAAGTGTGCTCGGGCGCTCCTCATACCTTTTCCCTCCTTGTGTTTGTGCACCACAGAAGAGGAGGTAGCGGCCCCTCTGAGCGCTGCAGTCGCTGAAGATGTGGTCGAAGGATTTGGAAAACTCTTTCCCAGCGCACAGCCGTCGGAAACACCAGAAGAGGATAGTGAGGACGAGGACATGCCCAAAGATGTCATATCCCGCAGAGAGCTGGAGAAGGGCCGCCTTTCCAGAAACGGTACGTTATTTTAAATGAGTCTCTTTGGATTGGCAAGATTATTATCACTCACAACGCTAATACTGTAGATGATAGCTTCTGACTTTTTGGGTTTAAGAGCTGGGTTTGAGTTTACATGCATTTTTGAACCCTAACCCTTGTATTATCAATTCAGCACATTTTTCTATTTATGATTCAGATACAAATATTTAATAGGTTTAAGTGGATGGTTTTATAACATTTCTTTTATTTGAGCGTAGGCTCAAGATAAGAAAAATAAAATAAATGCAAATGGAGGAAAATGGGCTTCTGATGCTACAAATGGGAGCTAACAGGTTTATGAATCATTTGCATTCCCTGTATATACAAACTGTCTCCAAAAAATCCTTTTCTCCACTGCCAAAGAGAGAAAAAGTCTTTGTAATGCACATTGGAATGAAGGCAGTTGATTTGGGCTTGCAAGCAATGGAAATGGTGTGCTACCACAAAAAACCTGTTTGAAAAGAAAACATGGATGCATACCAATAGTATAGAAGTATGCTTGTGTAAAAACAAAACAAATTGTCAGTCCATTGTATTTTTTATGATTGAAAAAGCTGACGGTGCATCTTGTTGACTTGCAATCTATTATAATGTGTTGTTATTTTATGATTTTAAGAAAAACAATGATGAAAAAACTTGGAGATGGGTTGCAAACCAAAATCACGAACATTATAGAGACTTTACTGGCTTCACATTTTAAATTGAATTACATAAATTGTGGGTGTGGAGTAATATAAAAGTGTAAGATAACAACTTACCAATGTGTATTTTCAATCAAGAACAAAACTTTTGTCAAATTTGAATTTCCCTTTTTGCATCATGGGTGTGAACGCTTTTGTACCAGTTTAAAATGTAATCTTTTTCTTCTTCTTTTTATTAACAGAGATAAAAAGGATGTCCGTGTTTAAAAATTACTCTGCGGGCGAGCCGACCTGCCGGCTGTACGTGAAGAATATCGCCAAACAAGTGGAGGAGAAGGTTTGACCCACTTCTTCAAATCGCGTTTCTGTTACGCGTGCGGAAAGTCAATGTATTTGTGTTGCAGGATCTGAAGTACATTTACGGGAGGTATATCGATCTTTCGTCCGAAGAGGAGAGAAACATGTGAGTTCATCAGTTCATGTATAAATAAGATTTGCTTCAGCGCTTAAATGAAAGGGAATGTATTTACAAACAGAACTGGTTAAGCTTCAGTTTTCATTTTTTGGCTGTTTGGCTGAATACAAGCTAGATTTACATACACATAACAGGAAAGCAGCGGCCATGCTCAGAAAAAGGTTAGTCTATCTTTGGCTTTCTGAAGCAGTTTCTTTTAAAACGGAGCATCTTTCAGAGCCTGCCAATAAAATAGATACGTTGATATGGCAGGATACATATCTACATATTTTGATACTTTCAATACAATGTCTTCAATCTTTTTTCATCTGGATAGACAATGGGGAGGAATAAATTAAGATTATTTTACCTACTATTTGTCACTTATCCCACTTTATCGGGTTCTGATGCTTATCTTTGACTCCAAACATACCTGATATATAAGCCATGGGAGCAGAACAATTAGTTTTCGTCTTGAAAAACTGCCTTCATATATAACAAAAAAACTATAATTTCAAACCTAAATGTGTTGATCTATATTCATAACTATTCACCACCACCGCTGATCAGCCCTGGGCTTTTAAAATATTATGTCTGGAATCTCTATGAAAACATTTGATACCAGTTTTGTTATCAGTCTATTCCTACTTCATGGTTTGAATGTATTTATTGCATTTGTATGAGTCAAATCTAATGTTGATAATATAAAAGAGTTTTATTAACCCTGAATCCAAACCATATCTGTTTTATTCCATTATATTTTTGATCATTTGTCTCCCTGGCACCAAAGCTTATTGTCGCCGTTGCCGTGTGCCACTCCTCTTATATCTTCACCAGCTATTTCTGACTCTGGCAATATGTCCCTGCCTCCTGGGGATTCTGTGGTAATTCATGCTGACTGCACGTTGGGATATTAATAAGTATCTAACCTGACGTGGAGATCACGAGGGACGTTTTGTGTTTGTGCATCAGCAGCAGTTCAAATGAATCTCCTCCTGACTCATCACACTAGCGTATGTTCAGGAGACGAGGCCAGACCTGGTGCGGGCGTGTAGGTGGCAAACAAACAGAGAGGTTCTGTGTCCATCACACTCTCTGTTCTGCTTAAAAACACTTTGGTCTGGGAGGTTAAAAACAGACAGGTACGAGAGCATCCCTTAATAGCAGTGCTTCCCAGTTTTAGTTTGTCTTGAGGACTAAAGCTGGTAGCAATGTTGTAGTACAATACTATCACCATACATGGGTGGAGACGCAATATCAAATATGTATCCAATATAATATAGTGTGGTCCAATAATATAAAGGTCTTAGGGATGTTTTTTCCAAGAGTGTTAGAATTTGTGTTTTAAAACTCTTCTGAGTGGACACGTTTCCAAATCTTACATCCAGCCAATCTGGGGAATATGCCCACTATCTCCTGGTATCACTCGTTTTAAAATCATCGAAATCAGGATTTATTTATTTTCAATTTGCAGCTAACCAAGCTCATTACTGACAAAGCACAGTGTCCACAGACTTACCAGTACATTATCAGTGTTTGTAATGGTGAATGGACTCTGTGATCCTCTCTGACACTGTGCTTCCAGCCTGCACTGATAATGATGTCTTTGCTGTTTTTGTGGCCCAGGTTCGACATTGTGCTAATGAAGGAGGGGCGGATGAAAGGGCAGGCCTTCGTGGGGCTCCCCAGCGAGGCGAGCGCACAGCGAGCCCTGCGGGACACCAACGGATACGTGCTTTATGACAAACCTCTTGTTGTTGTATCCTTTTGTACCTGCTCCCAAGATGAAACGGGGACACAAATCTCTGTTAGAGGGTTTTTAAGGCAGGATATGAATTTAATGGGCTGTGTGATTTAGAGCTAATAGTGTGAAAACAAACCACAAAGGTAAAGCTGAAGAGTAAAACCAAAAACACGTAACCATTAGTTCGAGCATCGGCAAGAAAAGGTATGTGAACCCTTTGGTTATTTACGGTCTTGCAAACATTGATCAAACAAGGAATATTTAGATATTTGATACTTGTATACATTAGGCCCGGGACTTTAACGTGTTAATTACGATTAATTAACGCCACAAAAATGTGAGCGTTAATAAAATTGACGCATTTTAATCGCATTTGTTTTTTCCACCGCACAACGTTCCACACTGGATGAGTTTCAGACGGACCGATATTGGATATACTGGAGCACCAACTGAGCTCCGTAACTGTTTTTGTTCAAAAGTATATTATTACAAGCATAGACCAACTTTAGCTGTGTCTAAATCAGAGTGGGTTGGAGTCGGGAATGAGCGCTGTGTATGGAGCGATTGACTCTGTGTGAGGAGGAGGAGGAGGAGGAGGAGCAGCGACTCCTGTGAGCCGGTGTGAGCGGAGGCGAAGGAGGCGGAGCGAGACCCAGGTTACACACCTGCTATTGCTGATGTTTAGTCCGACTAAACATCAGCAATAGCTGATGTTTAGCTTAAGTAACATGTGTTACTTAAGCTTATGTTTTCAGTCATTATTCAATGGTATACTAAAAATCCATGTGAAAAAAATTACTACTCACTGTTCTCAGGTCAAATATTTATATGTGATTAATTGCGATTAATTAATTACAAAGCCTCTAATTAGATTTTTTTTTTAAATCAAGTCCCAGCCCTAGTATACATTAAAAGAGACATTCAGAGACTTCTAAAAAAAATGCATTCGAAACATTTATACAAATGTATACAGTACATACCAAAAGTTCTTCTCATTCAAAGAGTTTTCTTTGAATGTAGATTCACACTGAAGGAATCAAAACTATGAATGAACCCATGTGGAATTATGTATGTACTTAAAAAAGTATGAAACAACTGAAAATATGTCTTTATATCCTAGGTTCTTTAAAGTAGCACCTTTTGCTTTGATTATTGCTTTGCACACTCTTAGCATTCTCCTGATAAGCTTCAAGAGTTGGTGACCTGAAATGGTCACAACAGTCTTGAAGGAGTTCCCAGAGATGCTTAGCACTTGTTGGCCCCAGCTCACCCCAAAACCATCTGGATTGGGTTCAGGTCCGGTGACTGTAGAGACCAGGTCCTCTGGCCCAGCACCCACCACTTTCCTTATTGGTCAAATAGCCCTTACACAGCCTGGGTGTAAATCTACAGTCAATAGTCATGAAAAGAAAGGAAACTAATTGAATGAGAAAGTGTCCAAACTTTTGGTCTGTTCTGTATATATTTTATTGGAAATAAACTAGGCAAGTATCAGGACTTATATGTGAACCTCTTGTCCAACACAAGGGCTTAGAAATGTAACATGCAGGTTATACAGAGTTAGTCAATGATGGCTATCAATGAGGAGTTTCATCCAGGCGTATACTATTATACAAGGTTAGAACAAGATGCTGCTGGGCTTTCTTAATTTAGCTACCGTTAAGTGAAACGGTGACTTCTAATGAAGTCCAGCTCTATCTAGTTTTAACAAACAGTAATTGAATGAATTTTACTATGATGTGAATACTAAACATTGCTAAATGCCACTGGAGACTAATGCAAACATTTATTATAACATTTATTTTAGTGAAAAGTAAATTTTTACTTAGATAACTCTCCCTGACTCTCCTCAACTTTAAATGGACAAGGAAGGATATATTTCTGCCAGCTAAAACGGACCGTTCTTTTTCAATTCCCAGTTGCATCAGACGTAGCCAGTGTGAAAAAGTTTATGTTGAAACTGTGGAAAAGGCACCAGTCAAGTTAACTTTGCACCATGTTGAGAGCTGTCTCACAAAACTATTGATCCAATAGTGGAATCTGGATGTACAGAAACTGTGTGTAACAGATAGATCACATATTTGTTTCATGATTTTCAGAAAACACAAAGAGCGTTGAAATGACACTCACACACTGACAAAGGCCATTATTTTAAAAGGGTAAATCACAGAATCTGTTTAACTGAGGGGTTGCCTCAACTCAGACGAGCTGATTCAGAGAAGAGTCTGCTCCTCTGTCTGTGAGCCCGCCTCCCCCCGCCCGCACGGTGACGTAGCATCATGCTTGTTAAGTGGTTTATCACCAGTACATAGTCATTTCAGACATAAGAATATACTTTTTCCAACAATGACAATCCGTCACATCAAGCCCTATGTCCTCAATCCACAATCAGACCCGGATTATTTAGTTTACAGAAGTATACACTGAGTTAGCGTCACTGTACTCACAGATCAGGGGTCCATGTGAGCGTGGAATAACACGTGTTATTCCCAGATCGTGGATGCAGATAAACAGATTCATTCAAACAGAGGCAAATCCATTGGAAAAAAGCCGAGCTGCATTCCTCCTCTTCGGGCCAAGTAGAGCGTCACATATTTACACCCAAAACACCTTTTCTCCAAGTTAACACTTGTATTCTCTGGAAAAAGCAGAAAAACAGTTGCTCCATGTGGTGTCAGTGGGACCAGACCACAGATACGCTGGACTCGGGAGCTAGACTTGGGAGCTGGCTGCACGCTCTGATTCGCTGTTTCGATTTGTCAATCACCTCCTGGCTTTTATTTATTTTTATTATTTTTGACAACAAACAGCATACCTATTGTGTACTGTTTTCCCTGTTTTGACGACAGTATTTAGAAAGCATTTAAAACACGAAAGAAAACGGGCTTTTGCGCGTCATCAGAGTGGTTATCGTAACAGATGTGGACCCGGGCGTTTCACTGCCTCTCCAGGGTGAAGGAGACCGATCGCTCTCTAACTAAAGATTGACAGAATTAATGAAAAAACTACTCGTGTATGAAGGCCAAATGGCACTTTAATCATGTTTAAAGCAGAGAAAAGTCAAAAAGCGTAACATGGGACCTTTTAATTGTGTGTTTTAGGCAAGACACTTTACCCACATTGCCCAGTATGGAGTGAAATAATAAAGTGAAGTGTCTTTGAGTGTCCAAAGAAGCACTGTATAAAACAAATGCATTATTACTATAGGATTACCACAACTTGAATAATTAGAAAAAATATTTTTACAAATTATGATTATGATTATGATTATGATTATGATCTTTACACTGAAAATGTGACTTATTAGCTGGAGAGGCCCTCCAAACAAGAATTTTCAATCATTATGATATTGACTAGACAAGCTGTCACCAAAGTAAGACTTCTTCTGAAAGAAATTTCTGTCATAGCTTCTGGGAAAAGAAGAGCTGAAGAATTTTATTGAGTTATTTTTCCATAAACTTAAGGTATAAAATGTGTCCGGAATAACAAAGTGTATGAGATAAAAAAAATAAAGTAGACTCTGTAAAGTTCAGCAAGGTAATGCCGTCCTAGTCAGAGGACAGTGGCTCCCATCTTGAGTTCCATTTGAATCATTATTTTAGTGCTGGAGTGAGACTGCAGCATTTGGGGCGAATCCTCTCAGTCTACTGCACAAATTAGTGGACGAACCTGGGCTACTTTAAATTTTATTATCCCACACAGCGACTCCCACCACATCTGGCTCTGCAGTGATCTATAACCTATACACAGCCAATCATCTCCCTTGTTTTCTCGAATGGCACTAGACGAGGCACTGTCACTGGAAAATGAGTGAACTTCAGACAGAGCCAAGCATCTATGAGGTCCGATTTTTTTCCTCTGGCATTTAAGAGGCAGCACCGGCGACCTTTTCTCAAATTAAATTCATATGAAGCAGCGAGTGTCAGAGGGAAGACGGTCCCAGTGGCTTGAAGCTTCTGCCGGAAAGTAGAGAAATGTGCCCGTGGTTGTACTTGAGTTTTTCTGCAATATGTGCCGGGGTTAGCATAATAATACACGGGCTTTGTGCGAGCGTCCACAGAGGAATTAGCAGAGTTCGAGACTGAGCTAAGGAGATTGTGAGTTATGACCTGAAGGGTACAGTATGAATGAAGGATTCGAAGTGGTCCTGGTGCTTCTACCATCAATCATCACAGTATTATGTGCTTATCTTTATTACATTTGCAAGCTTTTAATTTGTATTCAATTATTCAAATCCGGGTACTTGACTAATTAGCATGTTCGGTATATAACTGTAATATCTTATAACAACGTGTTCATCTTATTATAAAACTGCGAGGCACTATCTGACACTTTTGGCTGAGATAGGGTGCTACTCTGTGCTCTGTCTGACCAAAATATACATGCATGTAAAAATAGTGATAGAACCAAACTATTAAAGGAATAGTTCACCGTTTTTACATACTGACATATGTTCTTACCTTACCTTAGACTAGTTGATATGTACCTGTCTGGTTTTTGTCCATGCGCTCTGTCATGCAAACGGAGCAAAAACGAGAGCACAAACGAGCTGATTTGGTACTATACAGTATACTGACAGTATGTAAAAACGGTGAACTATTCCTTTAAAGCTTGTCGGATTGATTTCATTACATAGGTAAGCTTTATGTAGTTTTAAACGTGTGTAGGTCTAAAGTTGTGGCTGACTATTTGGTCCAGTATCCCTCACAGTATGGGCTGACTGGCATGAGTTTGACTTTTGGGCACTAACCTAAATTTGCCATTTTCACGGGTTGAAAATTGCTAAACGTTCTTCGACAATTCTCAGTTCTTGCTTTGTAGTCCCACTAGTTCACATATCTGATGGATAACGTATCTATTGTGCTGTGATTGTTTAATGACAAGTTAGTATCAGTAATTCTAAGCTATCTCCCATAAGGAGGGATGAGTATAGATAATTGTTTTCATTATCTTACCCTAGTCCTCCATATTTCTGTTTGAAGAAGCCTGTTTTGCTTTTGTATTCCTTAACATAACTCCACAGCAATTTGCGCGGTCAGCCAAACCTAAGGACAACAGCGACCCAAAAAGAGGAGCAAAGCCGCGCTGAGTAAACCAGGTGAATATGACAATGAAAAACTGCCGAGCTTCTGCCAAATAATCCTCAAAGACTGGAAAATAGCACTTTTATCATTATAATGTGTTTTCTTCTTGCATTTGTTTACACCTAATTTATTCAAGATGCCATGGCTTGATATTGAGGTCCAGCAGAAGCTTTTGTATCCTTATTCCTACAGTATATCCTTTGAAAAACAGGGCAGAACTATTGGAACACAGTATTGTGCTGTACAAATGCTGTCTAAATTTCAAAGAGCAAGAAATTATTATTTCTTTTACACAATGATGACTTTTTGGTAGTAAGTAACGCTTGTAAACCTGGACTATTTCATTATTTCTTTCCATTTTTGTACTTTTAGGTGCCGCTCAACAGATGTCGCTGTCTTTTTGTACAAAATAAATAGTTTTATTTTTATGTTTTTGTCTCTATCCTTTTTGGCTCCAAGTCTACTGAGATGATTTGTTTTACACACTGACAAGGACAAGATATTCACATTTTCACAATTGCAAAAACATGATTGAATATTTCAAAACACAATGGGATACAGTACTGCCAAAAAAGTGGTTCAAATTTCAAAAGCAAAGATTAACTTCAGTCTGTTAAAAGGTAACTATAAAGGAACAGTCCATATTATTACATGGAACATTATCATTTATTCATGCAGATAAGCTTTATTAAAGTATTTGTACTAAAAACCAAATGAAATGTCCTCAGCTACCTGGACTGGGGCAAATATAAAATTTCAGTTCAATGCAAATGTTCAGTTTTTGAAGTAGTTTAAATGGAATTTTTATTTCTTAGTGAGCGAAAGTGCAGTTGTTTTTATCAATATCTTCCTCTGCAAACCTTGGATTTCCCCTCAGATCTTGATTCCAAAAGTTTTCTTTGTCCAGTGCTCATGCTGACCTTTGAGTCATAAAAAAAGGAAAAACAAATTCAGTTTTTATTAAAGCATTTTTCACACCTTCCTCAAACTTGTAGGTGTACCGTCGGCTCCTATTCCAGGGTACACTTGACATGTGATTGTGTGCGTGGTGGCAAACCTAAAGCTCTGACAGCGAGTAAATACAAAAGTTATATGAGATGGGGATGGGCTCTGCAGCAGATGGTCGGCTGTCAACACGGAGGAGAAAGCACAGTCCTCAGAAGAAAGCAAACAAAAGTAAACCCCCTCAGCATGCGCTAAATCATGGCCACTGGGTTCGCCTACCTCCACAGTCCCTCGTCCTCCTCCCATTTGTGTGCTAGAAAAGTTATGCTCGCAGGTCAGTCTACTACTGTTTGAAAAATGCTAATGAAGCCTTTAGCATTCTACATTGGACTAGAGCAGGAAAATAGTACGAAACAAGCGGCTACTCTTATGACCCATCCTGCTCCACCCAGAGGCTACTCCACCTCTGCTGCTGTGACCTGAAGGGCTGTTGCTGATTATTACTATTGTTAGCTTTTTAGACTGATCAATTTTTCTTTTTATTTGTATTTTATGGCATATCTGAAGATGAAATCAGACCAAACGGGATCTTGTGCATCATGGCGTGGTCTTTTATTCACAAAATGGCAGTTGATTCAGTTCTTTCAATCTTTCCATGTTTTTTCTGGTTATTTTCAGACAGAGCAAACTCGGCACATGATTTTTATAGTCATTGTTTCGTCACACATCGAAAGATACGTGTCGCATCAAGAGACAGTCAGAGCATATTATAGTCATAACATGAATACACAGAGTCCTTGTAGAGTTTTGCGTTTGTCCTGCGTAGGCCATATAGCTATCTAATTCCCAAACATGACGTGTTGAGCCTAATGCAAACAAATGAATGCTGGTCTAGAAAATACAACATTTAAGTTGAACTGTATTTTTAAAAACATTGATCTTTTGTGGATGCCTGGTAATAATACTTTTTAGTTTTGCTGTATCAATGCATTTCGTTCACTAGTCTGGCATGTCCAGCCAGCGCAAAATTATTCACCATAATAATTTTCCACAAAAAAATGTCAGAATGACAAAGGGCCAGGCTAGTCAGGCAAATGCTACTCCTTGGTGTTAGAACAGTGTTTCAATCTCAAAGTGTAAATTGCAGACTTATTGAAAGGAAGTGGCTGTGGCTCCCTCTTGGGCCCATTGTTGCTGCTGATCTGAGCTGGTCGAGATCCATAAGTGGAAGAGATCCATCACATGTTGGTCTGGTCCTCGTATGTCACTGCCACAGAGGCTGGGCTCCCATCTGCGCCCCAACTAAGACAAATGCTTCTCCACTACCGAAATATTGAGAGGCCCCAAGACATTTATCAGCCAACGTTGGAGCAAAATGAGGGATAACCTTTTGTAAGTGGACGTTGATAGAGATGTATGTTGTGCTGTGGCTTAATAGCTCAGCAGCCAGGAGTAATGATCATAATGTATTTGTTATTAAAGGTTTAACCAGGTGTGCCACTGTGCCAGGTAAGTTGCAAGCTGTTCCCTCAAAATGTTCGTGTGTGGGACAAAACGATCTGAGTCTTGGACTATGCACATGGTGGCAAGAATTATATCATTACATACAGGCGTATAACTACATTATAATAACATCCGTTTCACATAGAGCTTCAACAAGATTTTATCATACTTTCATTTTTTTTGTGACATGTATTTCTATGGGAAATTGTTAAACAAGTCTTTGGAAATGAAAGCTCCAAAATAGACCTGCTGACCTCCTTTAAACTTACCCAAGTCTTCGGGTGCCCAATGCCACCAAAGCCCAAACACACTCATACTACATTTACGAGAAAGATTTCAATACAGGGTTAGTGCTTCACTTCTCTGAGCTTTGATTTGCAAAAAAACAATCTCTTTACTATTATCTACTACTGTCAGCCTGGCATACCATGATTGATGCATGCTTCACACGTGTACTCAGTCTCAAGGTAGTAAAGATATGTGCACAGAGGCTGCTCCTGTCAAGGACACCTGAACAAGAATGCACAAGAGCAAGCAGAAAAGGGCACCAAGGCTGCTTCACCCAAGAGCACCCATTGCCCCCAGAAGCAACAGAGACCCTAGGACCGCCTCTCCCCCCGAGCACCAGAGGGAGACAGGACAACCCAGATGCACCATACATGGTTTGGAAGTGGGGTTCCTTCTTATCGATCAGGCTTGGAGTCGCACAGTTGTACAGCAAAGGGGAGGACGGACACTCACAAAATTTGCAAGAAGTTGTCCTTTGAAATTGGGGAGAGATAAAAGGAGATGACCACGTGGTGATTGAGAGTGCGACGGGATAACAGCGGAAGGTGCAAAAGGTTGAACATTTGCTGAATTATCTAACACCCCAGACAGACAGACATCCGTTGCCGGGTTGCATATGATCAACATCAGATTTCTCTTGTCATTCACATTTAATTGGGCCCTGAGAGAGATAATAAGGCATGATAATGTTGCAATTGTTGATTTGAAAATGCATGCATTTGTATGGTAAATGCATGCATGCATATTTTTATTAAAACAAAATGCAGCATCGGCCAATGATACAACTTCAATTCAGCCTGATCATGAATTGAAGTTGTATTGTTCATATAAAAAGGTTGGGAACTTCATTTATCTTTTCTGAAAACAGGATGTAATAATGCCCAATTTGCCATCTGCTTCTCCCCCCAACCAGTCCCTGCTCCAGACCACAGCTGCTCTTAATGTAATACTCACATAGTCATCAAAAGTTATGTCTTATACTGCTTTGCATAAAAATACAAGGATTTATATGTTAAATGTATGCTGTCCTTAGAAACATAATAATATCTGCAAAGACAATAAATAACTTACACTCTTACATTTACATTTAAATTAATAGTTTGAACATTTACTTTTGCACAGGTATAGATCAAGATTGACACATTGGGTGGGCATCCCGAGAATCAAATATGTCTTTTTTAACATACAAGGCTATAAATGGTAAAGCCTCATATGTCAACATTAGTATCCATCCATCCATCCATTTAATCCATTTCTGGGTCAGGGGGGTGGCAGTCAGAGCAGCACCCAGTACACATAGCACTTCAGGCAAAGTGGGGTAAAGTGTCTTGCCCAAGGACACAACGACAGCAGACATCAGTGGGAGTCGTGAAGTACGTCTTACTGTGGGCTCGAACCCACAACCTTCAGGCCCAAAGGCCAATAATCTACCAACTGAGCCACTGTCGCCCTTATTCCGTATGCAACTCTAAATTAATAACACATTTTAAGAATTGTATTAAATTGACCTCCTGGCCTTACATGTTGATATAAAATAAGTAATTTTATAAATTCCAATATTATGGGTAAGTCCCGCCTTCCCTTCTCTTAGCTATAGTTCAGAATCCACGA
>JAPMNZ010924991.1:0-13027 GCA_029875035.1 Pomatoschistus microps
GAGAACAGTATTTGGAAAAGCTGTATCAGTTTAACCTACTATTGCCAAGGTTAGTATGTGACTGTGATGCAAGAATAGCCACCAGCACAAAACAAAAAAGAACGGAAAACTCTACTCTCCTCAAGAAGAAAACATGTCCTCTGTTCTGGGCCTACCCTTGCCCTCAGTTCTCCAGATTACACATTTTCTACCCCTTTTTATGATCTACCACCTCAAATTTGCTTCCTTAATTGGCCACTACTGTTACCAGGTTTGCATATTCAAAGTTAAAAGCATGGTTAAGTCTATTTGAAATACTATTTGTACCTGGCAGGACGCTCCTCTGTATCCCTGGGGACAAGCGCAATCTTCTACCTCTAGAGCTCGATCGTTACCAGTGGAGTGAGGAACGGCAATATCCATTTTGATATCGGAAATGCTGAAAGGAAACAATATGACATCAAGAAGAAAAAAAAAATACTTTTATTCTAAGTAAAACTATTCCTTCTTTGCTTACCTGCTTTCAGCCATGTTGTCAGCATACGTGGCTCGGATCATGAAGGAAGAAATATCAGCAAGAGCCATAAGAAGGTGCTCTCGAGTGCAGGGCTGTCCATCTGCCCTTCTCCAGGCAGACTTAAGAGAAAATTAAGAAGGTGAATCCACTGTATCAAGCAATGCTATGAAGTGCAAATTTAAATACATTTCTAATTTCTATATTCACCTCTCTAAAAAGAACATTGATGGTTTGTGAAACTCGTGGTGACACTTTGGCTTTTGAAAAATGTTCCAAAAAGATTCCGTTTCCCTGGAGGACCACATCTGGCTGGCTGTCGGTGACCAAAGAGCGTTGCCTGGGCTCAAAGCGCACCGTGTAATGTAACTCTCCACCGTACGCTGTCACCTGGAAGTAGCACAGAGCAGGTCATGTCCAGCTCAGACAGTGGTGGAAAGGTATGTCAGCCTGTGCTAAGCAGTCACGAGACAGCAGTGCAGTCATGACAGACCTGGTTCAAAGGAGCTCAGGTCTGGATGTGAGTTCTCTCAGAAACAAGCTGAGGCATGAGAAGCCGCACGCACACACCAAAGGAATCAGGCCGACTATAACCAGCCTTTTTCCTCTGCACCTCTTTGGCCTCATTTTCTCTCAACTCTTACCTTATCTCCCCTGAAGCTCTGTGGTAGCACCCAAAAGTAAATGTCGCTGTCGTCAAAGTAGCGGTAGACGATTTCAGAGGTGCCTCTTTGAGTGATGCCTTGAGAAATAGTTTTAGTGTTGGCACTGTTGGATAAAGTGAAGAGTTGCCCATTTACTCCTCCACGCACCTGTGGACATAAACTTATGTTAGTAAGATGTGAATGTTTCCTGCCACATCAGCAGAATCACAGTTTGCTTACTGCACCTCACTTTTTAAACAGTAAATGCTGATGCAACAGAAATACACACATATTGAGACAAACATTGATACCAAAAATATTCAGGGCTTGGCAACCTACTTGATCTCTGTTCCAAGTGGAGCTGGCGCACTGTTTGGTGACGCCCATACAGAAACACTGCAGACAGCCCTCAGGATTGGCCTCTGAGAGGTGGAAGAAGCCAGGCTTACATTCATCGCACTGAACTCCTGCCACATTGTTCTGCAATATTCACAGAAATGCAAAACACGTGTCATGCATCAGTAAATGACAGATGTAAATACAAGTAATGTGGTTTCACTGACCTTGCAGTTACAGGGTCTGCTGCTGGAGCTGATGGTTCCCCTGTTATCACACGTGGAGGGGCCTAAAGCAGAAAGAACAGAGCATCACAGAGCAGCTGGAACCAGTGTAGCCCTGTACATACCTAAGCCATGACCAAATTATACAATACTACTGGGAAAGACAGTGTGGTAACCATTACATGGGGACAGGACCCAGTCATATCATACAGAGTGAGGCCAACGGGTCAGGCTGCTCTGGTCAAGGCCAGTTTAAATTTCAGAGTTGATGAATACTCACTGGAGACAGGTACACATTTTCCATTGGGCTGTAGGGGGTTTCCCTGATAGCCAGGTGCACATCTAAAGAGCAACAAAAAGTGTAGTAGAAAGTAGAGCAGACACTTCCAAAGTAAAAGTGACAGTAATGACAGTGTCAGTGTATCTTACTTTTCACATCTTCTTCCATTGTATCCAAGTCTGCAGGCATCACATGTTGCTTGTTGATCAACATCCAAAAAGCAAGTGTCAGAAAACCTAGATGGAAATATTGAATGATAATGAGGAATCCAGAGGTTGTGCAGTGACTGTGTGTGGTCCAGGGCCTCACCGTCGGGACGTCTCGTAGTACGGACAGGGGCAGGGTTTGCAGTCATCAGTGCGACCCCGGGTCGGGTCACCGAAGAAACCAGGGCGACACTTATCGCACTGAGGGCCCTCTGTGTGGTGCTGGCAGCTCTGTGAAATAGAACACATTAGTCACTCATCAGTCACTCATCAGGAAGGGCCAGAAATAGTTCCAAAGGTATGACATTTTTAAAGTGGTTTCATGTGACTGGGTGTAAGTTCATAGATACAATATCAAAAACTCTCACAGTAAGAGGCTTATTGAATGTGCTCTATAATGTATTCTTATTGACAGGAAGCCCTAAGCATCATAATCAAAAGTTATTCAATTCATAATTAATTCTGAAGCTAGGGCATTACCAGACAGTGTCCGCTAACAGGGTCACAGGCGCTGGCGTGTCCGTTACAGTTGCAGCCTGCACAGGTGCCCAGATACTGGCCTCCGGGAACTCGCTCGAATCCAGTAGAGCACATCTCACAAGACAGACCAGAGTATCCAGGAGGACATCTGAAATCACATCACACATCAAAATACTTAAAAGGCAAAAGATTTACAGCATATTGTTGCACAAAGAAAATCTAATTTCACATAGAGCAAAATAGCGCATTAGTGAACACAATTTTTCATGCAAGTAATAATAGCAATAATCCTTCGATGATGAGTTTTCCCACCTGCACTCCTCCACGTCTTTGGCGTGTCCTGAGGTCCTGAACTCCCGGTTGGTGGTGTCCATGAGGATGTCGCTTAGGGCCACGCTCACCATGTGGTTGTCGTAGATGGTCCGGATATTGATGCTGTCCAGATTGGCCAGAGTCATCATCAGCTCCTCGCGACTCACAGGCCGGCCGTTTGAGTGCTGCCAGTTTTGCTGAAGGAAATCATAATTTAAACCAAATGAAATGTCTGCAAAGGCCGAAGATTTAGCCACAAATCAAATTCAGAGAGCCCAGGACTGTGTTGGTCATAGCTATGGAATATAAAGCGTTGTAAACTTAAGTTAAGAATCATAGCATCAAAAAACAACATTTGTTCTGTGGCTGCCATATTCATCGTCCAGAAATGTACTATAAGATAAGATATTTGAGAATATCCCATCTCTGTTTCAGTAGTATACATATATTGTCCAGAGTTAGAGTTATTCTTTATTTTTGTTCATTGAGTTTATGAGACTGTTATAGGCTGATGATTTGGCCGTGTCCCGTATTTGAAGACAAAAAAAAAATGTGCTTGATATCCCAATCATGAAAGAAAATTATCATTTCAGGAAAAGGAAAAAATAAAAGGACTGTTCAGGAACCATACAGAGTTTTATACCTTCAATTGTATCTTTTGAAATATTCCTGACAAAGCCAGTGAAATTCCCCTGGCATCCAGCATGACCACAAGTTCACAAGTTTTAACACAGAAATAATTTGTCACGTAATATTAATTCATACCAATAGTAAGTAAGTAAGTAAGTATTTATTTATATACCGCCTTTTCACTCTAACTAGAGCCTCAAAGCGGTTCACATTGTTATTTTTTGTGCACACAGAGATGGGAGCTGGGCCAGTACAGGAGGCGCATGCTAGAACTATTGCACATATTTTTAGTGGTAGGGGAAACCGGAGTACCCGGAGGAAACCTACGCAGACACGGGGAGAACATGCAAACTCCACTCAGAAAGGTCCTGGTCCGCCCGAGATTCGAACCCAGGACCTTCTTGCTGAGAAGCGAGAGTGCTATCCACTCAGCCACCGTGCCGCCCGACCAATAAAAAGCCTTATGGAATATTATGATCTGTGATTTGTAAGGAAAAGAAGAGGAGGCAGACATTGACCAGATTATGTAAACATGTGCAAATTAAACAAAACACCACAATGTTGTTCTCAAACACACTACATCAAAAAATGAATAAAAGCTCAGAGCATTCGCTTTAGCAAAATATAGACTACTTTATGAGCAAACATATATCTCCTCTGCCTCCCAGGAACTGCACATCGAACTGGACCGCCGTGGAGTCAGAAACAGCCTTTACTAGATTCAAATAATTAGATTTTGTTGAGATAAAATAAAATGCTAAGTGGCTTACCTCAGTGAACTTGATGTCTTTGGAGTTAGTTTCTCTCGGAGGAGTGGGGTTGCCTCTGCGATAAACGAGTCTGCGTCCATTTCCCACCATGATCACATCAGGCTTCTCCACAGGCTCGGACAGGCCGCGAGCCAATGTGAAACGCACTTTGTACTTCAGCGATCCTCCATACGAGTCAATCTAAAACCATAACAAAAATACAAATACTGTTCATCAGATATTTCTACATTTTGCATAAGTGTCTGGTTTTGTTTAGATAAATGCAAAGTATGCTGATGATATGGAATACTGTGATAGTTGATAAGACGAGTCTGTACCAAGCAGTAATAAATCATCTTCTCAGGCCATTTCCTCCAGATGTGAAAATGAGTTGTGGATGGGAGTCTATTACGTAACTCTGCTGGATGAATGGGGGTTTGCTGTTCAATTTTAGATTAACTCAACAAAACCTCTGCATTTCTTACTGTATTCAAATGTAAATTATGTATCATAATAGAGACTAATTTGCTAATGTATTATTTATTTGACAGTGCAAATAAAGTGTAAAAGACTACTCGTGGATGGAGCCATTTTCTCCTTTTTCATCTCAACTACAGTAAATACTTCTTGAGTAGGATTTGGGTGTTTAAATGTCAGACTGCATATTTGTTGACCTGGTTTATGGTCGATATTAACACTGGGCCTATCCACAAACAAAAAAACATTAACCAGTTTACTATTGTCTGTAAGACCTTCACCCTCACAATATCTATCAATTTGAAGTACTTCCAAACACCAATCCCAAACATCCTACCTATAAAAAACGTTTTTGTTTTTTTTCAAACATTGATAATTACTTTATTGCCGAGAAACTGCCGTGGTAGAGTCCAGAACGAGTCCAGGTTGAGAAAGCGTCTTGACAGATCGACAAGCTGAAACTCGCGCTCCTCTGGGTTTATCAGGAGCTGTGTGGACGACAGCGGGGGAGTCCCAGGACGTGAAGGGAAACTCACATTCACTCCTACACAAAAAACAAAACACATTTAGCATGATTAGAGTTAATGCATGAATAATTTGTCGAAAGCATCCATGCCTTTGTAGTCTTCCTCCTCAGTGAAGCGCAGGCTGATTTGGTCTCGGTAGCGACCGGTTGATCTGCAGTTCTTTGAAACTCCGGCACAGAAGCAGGACATGCAGCGGCCGTCGACGCTGAACTGACCATCGGGACAATTACCTACAAAAAATAAAAAAAATTGCATTTATTACAAATAACTAAGCACTAGAAATACGAATCTAGATGAGAGTATATTTTTGACTGACTCAAATTAAGATTTACCAAATAAACAAGAAATGTTTTGATTTACTTCCAGGGTCAAACTAAAAAATTCTGATATAAGCAACCAGGCCAGCTCATGTACAGGTGAAACTTGAATATTCTAAAAAAGTTAATTCATTTATGTAACAAAACTAAATGGGACACCAATACATGATATGTACTCATTACATGCTAAATATAATATGCAACCATATTTTTTATGGTTTTATCAACAACAACAAACCTCTTATTAGTCTAATTTTGTTTTTAGAAGTTGTGAGCCATATAACAACATTATGATAATAAGGCTTGATATTTCACAGTGCTGTATTCATTTCACATAGTAGGTTGACTTACAGAAGTAATTGGGCTTTTCAACTATATTACAACCTTATGGTGTAGTTCTTAACTTAATATACTGATCTGAATTTCACAATTATCCTAACTAATTATCTTGACATCTGCACTCAGTGCCCATACCAAGGTTGGAGGAAGTGGTCAGTGTAAGGACTCCATCGGGAATCCCAAACACAAGGCCTTTAGCGTTGATGGCCTCACAGGTATAGGCCCCCTGGTCTGTTTCTTTAACATCTCGAATTGTCAGAGTTCCACGCCCATCTTCACTTGTCATGGTGATCCTGAAAAGTACAATTGCATTTTGTATTTGTGCACTAGATGCTAAAAAGAAGACATAATATTATGCTTTTATCTGCAATATAGTCGAATCTCCAAAATACCTTGTTCATAAGTATATACTTGAATCTCACCGTCCGTACAGAAATGTCTGTATTGATTTGAAAAATGACAAAGTAACTGGTCATAGCTATCTATCTGTCCTTATTTGTTGTTGAAAATGGGGGCATTAGCCTGTTGAATTCTGGAAAAAAGAAATGACTGCACTCAAACATGCATGAACCACTCCAAACCATGATTATGGATGGGTAAATGAATCAGAATCAGAATCAGAAAATGATAAGGGTACACAAAATGTGATGGTGAAAGCCTAAATTTACAGATATGCAGCTATTTAAAAAAACACACTTTAAAAATGTTCCTGGTACAAATTTAAAGTACCTATCACTAAAACAATTGTAGCCCCACTTCCTAGACCTGGGACAATACCAAGGAAACACAAGGCAAGTCGTCGACCATAGTTGCCATATGTTAGTTGGATAATTTACTGTCACAGTTCACAGTTAAATGACAGTCTAATGCACTGAAACCACATACAGTACACAGGCTACACCCAACTATAAAAACGCTAATTCATGAAGATTATTTTGAGCCAAGGAGTTGATGATTGCCTTAACCACAGAAATCTCAGGAACATGTTTTAAAGTGAATGCTGTGTTATTGAAAAAGTAAAACACCTTGTTTATTTAATGCAAAGCAATGTATCAACACGTATCATATCATGGGCTTTAGAGCCGCATCTCATTTTGGTCAGGTAGGCAAATGAGAGCTGGTCGGCTGTGCTTATCAGAAGGATATGCATTTCTGTAACATCATGATTATTCTTTATTGTTTGAAATAAACCCTTATGCAGTCTCTGAAGCTTTGATTGCATCTTGCATGTTTGACAGAACATGTATTGTTGTTCAGCTTCATCTCCCACTTATCCCTGCCTTTTTCTCTCTACCCTCTTTACTTCAAATTAATCTTAAAATTCGCACTCCAGACTGAACATGTTGGATTCTGGATGATGTTGGTTACAATAAAATGCCAATTATGCAGTTTTGAAGGAAATTAGTGAACCTGTTTCTATTTATTCAAGAAGAGTTATGCATGTAGAAATTTGTTTGTGAGGATGAATATGGAGGAGAGTACTTAATACCCTCATAGTTCATGTATCAACACTATCCGCTAAGCTGGCTATAGACTACAGGACTTTTTGTCTCGTGAGATTTTAAATCGTGACACAGACCACATTATAAAGATAATATGAAAGGATGTTTTTATCTTATTGTCACAGAGTTCACTCTTGATTCCTGGAAAGTACATGGCTGCATCCAAATTCAATAAACACACTGTATCTTCTTAGTTCTTTCTTTTCATTTTGAATACTTTGGGAATCAATATCATCTTTGGCATCAACACTTACTTACTTACACTTACTAATCTCTCCTAGTTGTTTTTTTTCTGCATCAGCTTGATACATTGAAGGTGGTTGGATGCCTGCTGTGACTATGATTATATTTGGCTATTTTTCTGCACTATTTCAACATATTTTTAGAATTCACTAAATCCTAGTCAATTTGAGAGCATGGAGCCCACCTGGCGCTGGCTGGGATGTGTCCCCAGTTGAGCCTCCAGGAGATCATGGGGGTGGGCACTCCGCTGGCCTGGCAGCTGAATGTGACTGTAGAGCCTCGCGCCACCTGCATGGACTCCTCTGGGGGGACGGCCACCGAAGGAGAGGCTGTAAGGAGATGAGGCGGAGAAGGCAAACTACTTCAGCAAGTTAGCCATTAAAATATTTTAAGACATCATTAGTTTCTTATAGAGCAGGGGTGTCAAGACAAATTTTGGTCGAAGGGGCCGAATTAAAAAAATTACAGCTGGTCAGGGGCCGAAAGTATAAAGTATCTATTTTTATGTTTGTAGTTCATCTTAATCTGTGTCTAAACACTGATTTCACAAATATTCATTGTCAATGTATGGTTCACCTCTGCTGTGAGATGTTAAAAACACTACAAACTTCAGCCTCTCGTTAAAAGCACATTAGGCAGAGCTGGCATGGGTTGGGATTAGCTCATTCAGTGGAGCATATAAATGGCAAAAAGTCAAAGGGACAAATAATTCACTCAAATGGATGGACAATTCTCCTTCAGTCCTCAGGAATGGATTCCCCCAAACACAAAAAGCTCAGTGTGTCATGTGTAAAAAAGAACCAGCAAATTAGTCACAGAACACAAAAGAACAGACAGGGCTATTACTAAGGTTAAAGGAGACATACTGTCAGAGGTGAGTAGACTATAGGCAAAAATGAAAACCATGGAAGAATGCCGAGACTTCAGAATACCATTTCAGAAATGTACTCAAGTAAGAGTCAAGTAAGGGAGCCCACAAGTAAAATATTATCACATATTTTAAAGCTTTACACTGGTATATACTAGATGTGTGCTCCAAAATGTAAGATTACGTTTTAGAAATGGCAATCTACAAACACCAGCAAATGGGACTACCAAGGTATTCTTGTATGTTCTCATAGCTGTTCTTAATTGAAAGTAAAACAGATGACCACTCTTAACAATGCAAAGGTCCCCTGTCACAAAAACATGACAGGAGACAAGAGAACATATGCCCTTTAATAGATAGATTTAATGTAATAATTATTCAAAAGTAGGGGAATAACACACGTTTTCTCAACAGAACACAAAAAGGCGGAATAAGACCAAACCTAACACTGCATTTACTCAAGGGAGTGTTTGCAAATAATAACCTCTAAATCTTCTAAAAATCATCATTGATAATTAGAACACGGGACCAAAGACAATTTGGAAAAGACGCACACGTCTCTAGGTCATTTCAGATTATTATTCTGATTCCCAAGAAGTTAAACTTACTGCAGCCGTACTCGTCAGATCGATCAAGGCAGTCGGGCTCCTCGTCGCACTGGTAACTGGCCGGGATACATGTGCGGTCACTCAGGCACTCAAACTGCTCTGGGGCACATCTGTCACTGGGACCCTTTGTGGCTACAGCACAAATTATACATTTGAAAAGATACTTCTTATTTTAGGATAGAAACACCAGGAAAATAGCATGTACTTACGACAGTCGAGTTCATCAGAGTTGTCCTCACAGTCATTGTCTCCATCACAGCGCCACAGTTTCAGAGCACAGCGGCCATTTTTGCACTTAAACTCATTAGGTTCACATGGAGAGGCGGTCCCTGCAAGACCACAGGAAGATGATCTAGCCAAGCATGTGCGACATGTCGTTGTGGTCAAGTTGGTGTTTGAAAATACTGCTATATTATAGAGATAGAAGAAAACATGCAAACTCCAGGCGGACAGGCCCTGGTCTAACAGGGGCCGAGACTTTCATAAAAGTGCAACAACGCTCTTTATATCAGTTCATAGGCTGGAAGGCAAAGGTTAGAGCAAAGACTGATAACGTGCAATGTTTTTGAGCAAAATGTGTTTTACTGGAGTGCGGAGATGTTGCATAAGAAGCTCTTGATGGAAAAAAGTGATCATCTATCATTTGTTTTTCCCAACCTTCAGAACTTTTGTCTATAGTACCATGAGATAGTTTAGTATAGACATGTTTGAAAATGTTTTCCAGTTTACTCAAGTAATTATACATTATTGTGTGTACAAATTGTACAACTCCATTAATATTCTCTTTAAATAAGAAAAAATATCACATTGCATTTTGATCTCATTACAAGAGACCACATAAAGCCCTCATTTCTTTGCTTTTTCTATTGTATGGAACTCACCGCATCGGAACTCGTCACTGCCATCGGAACAGTCCCTCTGGCCGTCACAGATGTAGTCCCGCGGGATGCACTCTCCGCTCTGACACGTGGCCTGGTCCACTCTGCAGGGACGCTGGTACGTGGTCTTCCGGGCCGGGGTAGTGGTGGTGGTGGTGGTAGTGGGGGTGGTGGTGACAGGAGCACGAGTTATTGGTACAACGGGAGTCTTTGTTTCTAGGTAAAAAGAACAGCTTTGATTTAGTTGGTTTTATTTACAGAACATGGCTGGAAAGCAAGGATTAGAAAAACCCTACAAATTAACATTTATATTAAAAGCGTAAAACATTCCAAACCACTATCATAGGAACAGATATAGCTGCATTAAACATGACATGATATCCAAGGGATTCGTGTAATAGTTTTGATGTATTATTTTTAATCATCATGATTTTAATCTTTCATATCTCTAGCAAGTTATTTGGCCAGTTTTTAAGCAGGGTGGTTCAATTCTGAGTCAACCGAGTGAACGTGGAACAAAAACCATTTTCTATCTGAACTCACCACAGTTAAGCTCGTCACTCATGTCTCTGCAGTCGGGTCGGTTGTCGCACAGATATTCCATGAGGATGCAGGTTCCATCATTACACCGGTGTTCATCTGGCATACACGACCGCAGGCTGGGCGTCACTGCAGGAAGTATGAAAAAAGTGAAGAAAAAAACCCAACAACAAATAAACAATAACTTTCAAACCACACAGTGAGCCAACAATCACAGCAAACTACAATGGTTTATGAAACTGACAACAATCGGGGATTTTCAAAGTCAATTTCTTATGGGGATTGAAAGGATTTTTGTTTGTTTTTCCATTTGATTCTCTGTTCACAGAATACACAAAATAAATAAGAAATAATTTGAGAAACAGCAACCTCTAGTCACAAATCATACAAACCACAATTCCCCAAATGTCCAAGATATTTTCTTCTGGAATTGTTTTATAAAAATTATCTAATTAATATACTAGTTGATAAAAACACAATAAAGGTCATTTTGTAACAGTTATGACCTTTTCTTGTGGGGGAGTTAGTGACCTGTTTGTCTCCATGGAGATGTTATTGCTTTGCCTGGATTCATAAACACTACGGTATTAAACCAATTGATATAGTATTAAATTACTATAATTGTTTGTTTGTTATTGCAATGGTCAAACGCTGTGTAACATTCTACAGCATTCAATAATATCTTTAATGAGACAAACTGGTAACAGACCTTCCATCGGAAATGTCATACAATACAACTTAAATAATAAAAGATAACGCAAACAACACTCAACACACCGTCAGAATCAATCACAAAACTCTACTGTCTATTGATTCTTGTATATTTTGAATATCTCTGCTCAGGTTATAATTATGTACAGAACATTTCAAGTAAAAATCATGCATTTCATAATCAAATGACTACAGACAATAATGTAACTCTTTCTACTTCTAGAGGTCAGCACACAGCAGCAGGCAGGGTCCAGTACAGACCTGGGATAGCTAAAGGTTCCACTGAAGGAGGAGAGGCTAAAAGGCAAACAGACATTAGAGACGCTGCCTAAGCCTGAAGCAAAACAGACGTTTTATAAGACCTGTTATTCAATTGATTTTTTTTTTCATATATGAAACCTTTACATTCAACATATTAAGATAAGATAAGATAAGATAAACCTTTATTCGTCTCAGAGTGGAGAAATGTCTGTGTCAACGTTGTGTCTATTATTTAAGATAATAGACAATAATTAAGATAAGAATAAAATGAAATAAAATAAAATTAACTCTGGGGCTATGATTGCACTTGGTTCAGAAATATTTACAGTGGAGAATATGAGAATATAAATATGAGCGGAATAACATCAACAGGTAAAGTGGCTAGTGAAGAGCAGAAATATCAGATGGATTTGTAATAATGCAGTAGTAAAGTGACTAGTGACACAGTTACTAGTGAATTATCAGTGACACTTTTACAGAATATACAATATTAAAAGAACCGACACAGATACATGGTTTAAAAAGATGATGAACAGGTTATAAAGATTGAATCAAATAACCCTTCCAAATAAATGATGCCATAAAACCTTTTTGATATATATATAATAATCTGATAAAATAAATGTATTGAATTATTAAATTAATCTATTGCAATCTAAATGAATGAACAATAATATTTCTTTGTGTATAATTCAGTACTTTCAAGTCGCAATCTCAGTGAATGAAAAGAGGCCTGTATGTCTGCAATCTCATGTTCTTTGTTCATTGAAGGAAGTATCTTACCTTCTCCGAGGCGCCTGAACTCAAATCCTTTAACGGAGGTGACGTAGGACGCAATAGCTCCTTCTTTCACCACGTTGTACAAAACACTACGGATCTGATCATCGTTTTTGTTGTACTCCGACCCCACGTCAAGCTCCACAAATACGCTCAGACCACCGTATCCAGCCATTTCCCTGGAAAGTGATCAACATAAAGTGAGTCTGGAGCAAGGGAGGCAGTCATACGATGAACAGAAGGCTTTTATATGTTTCCTATATTCAAAATTATGTGTCATTGCAGTGTAGGTCTGTGCAACACAAGAGCTGTCTTTGGTGGTTTAGTGGATGGAATCTAGCCTGGCTCTGCCAGACCAATGTAGTTCCGCCATGTTCCACCAGAGGCGTTTGGCTGAGCCACATTTCCAGCAGATCAGAAAATAATCGACCAATCAGGATCGCCGGTGTTACGTGGGGTTTGCACTGCATAAAGTCTGGTCTCGGCAGCAGCGAAAGGAATCCAAGATGGCGGACCGCGAAACTTTTAAAAACTATAAACACGAACGAATTAAGACACGGATGTCACTTTTAATGCTATTTGAGGCGAGATGTTGATAGTTCTATGTCGATATATGTGTGTGTTA
>JAPMNZ010925045.1:0-10928 GCA_029875035.1 Pomatoschistus microps
TCTCCTACAGGGATTAATAAAGTATCTATCTATTTATCTGTCTGTTATCAATGTGGTGCCATGTAATGTACTTGTTTTAACTGGAGTGTGTGTGTGTGTGTGTGTGTGTGTGTGTGTGTGTGTGTGTGTGCAGAGGGAGATGGTGTACGCGCCTCAGGACAGCCCAAACCGCCGCCTCAGTAACCCGCACATGTCTTCCCAGCACTCGTCTGCCTCAGCGTCTCCCCCACAGGGCTCTCCGTCCCGGGCCAGGCTCCTGTACAGCGGCGGCCGGCCCTCTTCCTACGCCGGCCCCCCGCACCACACCCACTCCCTGCCCCACCCGCACTCCCAGTCCCACCACTCCTCCCCCCATCAGCAGCCTCACCACCCGCAAGCCGCTTTCGTCGCCTCGTCCAGCGCCATTTTGGAGCGCCGGGACGTGAAGCCGGACGACGAAGTAGGCGGGTCTCGGAGTATGGTGTTGCTGAGGGGGGATGATCGCGGTGGAGGGGGCATCTACGCTGACCCGTACTCCCTTGGTCCAGACCCGGGACGGTTGAGTCTAGCTGGAGGTCCTCACTCTCCTATCCCGAGCAGAGCAGACCCCTATGGCTCCCTGTATCGGCGTGGAGGCGGGGCCGGCTCTGTCCGAACGCTAACTTCCTACTCAGCTGCTGCTTTACAAGGCGAGCTAATGGAACGAGAGGCGCTGTACCGACCTGGGGGGCCGCTCTATAACGACGCCTACGCTGCCTCAATGCTAGCCATGGGACTGCGGGTGCCCCCTCCATCCTCTCCGCAGAAGATCCCAGACATGAGGGACATGAGAGACCCCTACGGAGGGACCATGCCCGGGCGGGGGTCCCCAGGAAGGCAGAGTTTACGGAGGGACTCGGTGAGCTCGTCTGTGTTCGGGGACAGTCCTAAATCCAGAGGGCAGGCTGGGATGGGCCTCACCGCGGAGCAGCTCTGTCTGATGGCAGGAGGCGACGGAGGAGGCGGGACTTATGGCTCTCCACTGATGGGGAACGAATCAGAAACCAGGTACGAAAGATCTCATAGAAATTATACCAATATTCAATTCCAGGGTTTGTCACTGACAAAATATTCTTCTCTTTTTGTCACTACGCCTGTCATTTGGACCAAATTTTTTATGATTTGGATAATTATACTATTTTAATTACAAGAATATTCATGTGAAAACTTGAATTTATGGAGAAGGCTATATATGGAGAACGGCTGAAGATGTATATTTTGTTTTGATTGTTAAATTTTTTAGTGGCTTGCCTTTATTCCTGAATAGTTTTAAGTTAATTGCATCTTGTACAGTTTGAGTCACATAATAATATTTCAAGCATTTGCCACGGCACCTTTTTGGTCGACAGGGCATTTCTTTACTCGGCCAAGAATTTCTACAGCCCTATAGTGAGTGCAGGGTCTCATGAAAATGCTTTTGCCTTGTCAGGAATGTTCCAGAGCATGGTAAACATTCAGTTTTCCATTGTCAAAAGGTTGCGTTTCCATGGAGTTGCTAAGTTCAAGCCATTTGTCCGTCATTGAAGTCAAAACAATATTTTCTTCATAAAGAATAGAAAGCTTCGGTCCTTACTGCTTTCGACTCCACTGTGCACCTTTACCAAACATTCAACTATTTCATATTTATTGAAACCAATGGCCACTTTATTGAGGCCAAAGACTTGAATTTTTTTTATTTTCAACATGGTTCGAGCAGATCACAGCGGAGCAGATGAAGTCCTCATATTTGTAAAATGTGAGAAAAAAACAATTTGCCTGTAACACTGCATGTACATCAACAAGATTAACACACTGAATAAAAGATGACTGTGTCCAAAAATACACGCACACATCATATGCATATGCGATTCAAACACTACTCAATGTCTTCTATACATCTAAGCTACAATACAAATCTGTACATTTGTTAAATTGGCTGTTTTTTTCCCTGTTATTGAATGTAGCTGTTACATAAACTGCTCATTGCTTTATGTACTGTATTCCCATTTGAGTCCTTCTACAGCACTATGAATTATTAAGGAAAAAGCTGTCAATACTTGCTTACTTTGGGGAAATGACAAACCAACACCATTGGGCAGGGATTAGCCACATTCCCAAATCCTCTTTTTCTTCAAAGTAAAAAGCCTGTGGTGCTTGTGTGTTTGCAGGGAGCGTATGGAGGCCATGGAGAAGCAGATAGCGAGTCTGACCGGGCTGCTGCAGCGAGTCCTGAGCCGAGCCCCAGAAGCAGAGAGCCCGTGAGCCGACAGCACTTATACAAACATGCATCCATCATTACCCATCATGCACGCGGGCGCGCCCCGAATCAATTCAACATCAAGTGCTGCCTAATAGCTGACCTTATACCCAGCATCGAACTGCAGCAGGGAAAGAAATGGCCGACAATGACCGAATGTTCTAGTGGGTTAGAAATGTAGAAATATTAAAGCCGAGGAGCGTTCAAACCACTGCAATATTTAAGATTCAGATGGTTCTTTTAATAAGCCATTACTGCTTAATTAGATAACATAAGATGAGAGATCCTTCATACGCCCCACAGTGGGGAAGATTCATTTTAATTAGAAGACAAAATTAACTTTTTTACATTTAACACTGCAATATACTGTATATATATAACTACTTTTTTGGGCCCCTCTCATACTTTTTGATCCGCTTTTTCAGGCAAAATAGATGACTTGCTTCCTTCAGCCAATCAGCTCTCAGCTCAAAGTGTCAAATGAGTGACTCACAAAGTTCTTTCTTACAAAATAACATGTTTTCTAATGAGATGAAGACATCATTTTATAGTCTATTTGCCACAATATTTCACTTTTACGAGCCTACCCTAACCACAACCCTAACCCTAACTCTAACTTATTCATGTTCAAAATGTGTAAGAAGATGCCAAAGCCTATTACATCCCACCCCTTCTACTTATGTTAATTCAAAATATTGTACTAATTTATAATAAGTTGTATGTAGTGGTGACCAAGCTAGGACTTGCATAGTAACTCATATGAGACACCATTTCCCGGTCAGAAAAGCAATTATGTATATTTTGTTGTATACAGAATTGTCATTGGCGAACCTCTGCCATGTTCTCTCCTCCACGTACGCCCTCGCCCACCTGTCAGCGCTGCTATAAAACCTTCTGATTCATTTCTAATTCAGATCTGACTCCCATCATCATCCATCATGAGCGGAGCGTCCAACACGGCGCTCATTGTACATTCAGCTGCCGACACATATATTTTCCACCTCCTCGCTGTATATCAAAGCTCCAGACGCTATGGCGGTCGTAATGCTCCATATAAGTGCATTAACATTGGCCTCTTGCAGGGAGAAGATGGAGACCGCGAGCGACTGTTCGGGAAATGACAGTAAGCACCCCCGCCAAAATAAAAGTCTCTCTCTGCCGCTGCCCGTCGAATCCACGGCTGCACTATTTCGACATTCTCTTTTGTGTCGTATGCTTTTCTTTGCAATATTCAAGCTTCTTCATATTATTTTTCTGTGGATTTTTCCCGCTGCTTTAACTGGTGCTCATGCTTTTTGTTTTAGCTGGACGAACTAAAAAAAAGAAAGGTAGCTATGCGTTCACCAAATATGACCCTGTTTCCATGTCAGTAGTTTGACCCCCTGTGTCTCAGTGGACTAACCTTCCTGTAGTCGTAGACATCCATCGATATCCCTGTGTTTTATGTGTTTACGATGAGTTGCATTCAATCTTGGTATTTTCTCGATGTAGAATCTCCTAATATAGCTTATATCAAATGGTGAGGATTTCTAGACATCCAGGAGAGTATTATTCACATTTTAAAACGTGATGCAGCTGAACTTCCTTAGAAGAGAGCCTAGGGAGCTTCTTCAGGGCTTAGTTTGGTGACTGTGGCGCCCCCTAGATGTAGGTCTTTATCGGTGAGAGAGGTCACTAAGGAAAAACCCGGAGAATCCTTTGAAAAGCTCTGTCCCAGGTGTGAGAGAGCTGTACATAAAATCAGTACGTCTGCCACCTCTGTGCTTTTTGCATCGTTTTGATGTGTTTGCTCATAAAGTCCTTCTAAAATGTAATGAAAACATAAATATAAACAACAGAACACCCAATTATATGTTTATTTCCAACTGTTTAAAAATAGTCAAAGAAGTGGAAATCTGAAAAGGAATGTTATATGATTCTCAAAAGCGTCTGAGGAAAGTAATCATGCAGTATAAGTCTCAACTTATTGAGCATTATTTAGCGCTAAAATTCTTTGTCTACACATTTTAGTTATTTTTTCTTTATTTTAAAATGTATCTGATATTTAGACACATGTGACCTTAGTTCTAATGCACAGAATGACCAGAGAAAAATAAAATACTACTACTACTATATAATCTAATGCTGAATTAAAGATGAGTCCTGATATTTGGAATTAGCTTCAGTTCACATTGAGCTGAGTTCTACACGTCATACTTTGAACCTGCTTATGTGTGGACTTGAAAACACTTTAGCTAGAGTTACTTTGTGTCCCTCTTCCGTCCGTTAACTCTTCTGAAGTCGACCAGGTGGGAGCAGATGGCAGCAACCAATCATTTCACAGCCTCAAAAAACCGTATTGTGTGGGAGCCGTCTCTAATGGCGTCTTAGTTTTGACCTTTTCGCCGCAGGTTCAGGTGCAAACGGAAACCCCAGGTGCTGCCAGACTTTATACATCTTGCTTTGAAGCTTTGAAAAATAAAACACAAATAAAAAAACTGCCTTGAAATGCAACTCGGGGAAGAAAAAACCCAATCCCATCTGTTTTGGAGCGACTGGTGATTCTCCTTTTGTCTTGTTTGTGCATGAGGCGTGTGACTGTACGTCCTGATGCTGTCATACTCATTTCAAAGGATTATCTGATTCTTTTGCCTCATTTTTCTACATGTCTGGGGAGTTTTTGTTTTCTCCCAATAGTTTGTCTGCACGGATTCAGTGAGAATGTTTGTGCTGCCCTCTGTTTGCCCTGTGCCATGCTGTTTTCAAATCAAGATAATCCAACTAAGACCAAAATTCCTCTTGTGAAAAATACTGAAAAAATACTAACGTTCACAACATAACAACTGTATTTTTTCCACTGCTGTTTCCAAAAGGTTCTGGAACGGTGTGAAACGGCATTTGTTCTGACTCCAGATACAATACATACAAATACATTACACACATTAGATCATCAGTCAAACAGCCTATAGTTTAATAGTGGTAACTATGGCAACTTCTGACTTCTTGTCCTTGTTTAAAGCTATTTTCTCTGTAATTCCTGGGCCAATCTGCCAGAAACTAAAAAACTGTCAACATCTTCTTTGTCAGTATATATCTACTGAGGTCTCATTATTATCTCATAGAAAATATAAATGGTGAGAATGTTCACAAAACACAATGTTGGGAGGCAGAAAGGACTTTTTGACATCAGAATAAAATGGCAGATATATGAATCTATCCACTATCAAATCATGATCATGGGAAATCTGTAGAACCGTATTGGTATCTGGCCTCAAACTGAAATACGAATTGGTATCTGGCCTCAAACTGAAATACAAACAACATGATCGTAAGCTTGTTTAATAAGTGAAGCATATGTTCTGTTTTCATCAGTGTTTTTGCGGACCACAGTAAGTCTGTAGTTCCGTTGATTTCCCTCAAGCTTCAGGATTGTCCGGTTTTAAGACTCTTTTGCACAACACCCATCTAAAGGCCCCATTACAAAAACACATATGCCAAAGTAGAAGTGGCACCAGTAGTACTTATACTTTTTAGTACCCAGCACGGTCACATTTCTCTTTTGCATTTGACATTTTTATTTTCTGGTGCAACCTGTCAGGAGCTGTAAATTCTTTGGCTATAGGTTTGCGAAGGAACATTTGGCTGAGAGTGTTACCTTTTGGGCTTCCCGTGCTGTAGTAATACTGTATTAGAAGTACACTGCAAAAAATATATATAAAAAAGAAAGGCAATAATACGTTATTTGTCTTAATTTGAGCACATTTTGAAGATATACTAATGGGACAAAGCCATTTAGTCTTATTTCAATAACTGTTGCTTCATTTTGCTTGTCCCATTGAAAAATATTCTTAAGGCAATCAAAATGTTCTCAAATCAAGATATATTTTGCATAATTTTTCTCATTCCAAGGGAGACATTTCTTGTATCTTTTAAAGACAAGATCATTTTGCTTTGTCTCACTGGCAAATCTTGTTTTAAGGCATTCAAAATGTGCTCGAATCAAGTTACATTTTTCCAAATTTGAACAATTATTGCAGTCGGGCTCTTACACTTTTTATTGTTTGTTTTTATCTACATGTTAACCCTAAACCTTAACTTTTGTCCAGGACTCCCTTGATCTCAGTGGAACTTTCCTGGTTAGATAAAGGTTAAATAAGTTTTTAAAAACATGTCACGGTGCACGCTTTACTAACATCTGCTGCTGTTTTACTGGACGACTTCTTGAATCCCTGACGATTGGTGGTTGTGTGCAGCTATGACCCCCTCGGCCCCCCTGGCCCTCATGCCTCCCCCCTCCAGTCAGTCGGTGTCAGTGTCGCGGTCCCAGATGCAGCAGCACCTTCAGGGCCTCCAGCAGAACACCAACGCACTCCGCAAACAGCTCTCCCAGCTCCGCAACATCCAGGTGAGGTCCAGAGCCAGAGTGTGGTTCTTCTCTGGGAATCTCACGTGGTTAATCATTACTGTAATCAGCTTTAAAAGGAAAAAAAATAGTAGAGATTGAGTGAACACATGAAACGCATTAACAAACTGTTGTGTTGAAAGCAAGGATCTACTTTTATTACATTAGACCATTGTTTTGTAGTTTGCAAGTTAGGTTAGAATAGTTGAGATATAGTTGAAATCCCTAGATCTTGTCTAACATCACTTCATCGTCTCTGAACGACAATGATTCAGTTGCATTTTTATATTTATAGCGTCATTTTTATTCACTCAAATTACTCTCGAAAATACATAGTTTGATGATTTTTTTTAGCTTGGGTGAGTACATTTTTTTGCCACATTTACTTTTAATAATCTTTCATGCAATTTTAGAAGCACTGTACTTATTTATTTATTGATTTATTAGCAATGTGTTCACAGACTGAACATTTTTCTAACTTTCTATCTCTACCCTGATGTTTTATGGCAGGCTGTTTGTGAATAACTTCTCTGTTAAGAAATACTAATGTCATTATGTTTTCGCTGGGTTCACTTCTGTGTTCACACATGGACATATATCTGTTTCTTTGTCTTGTCCCAGTTGGAAAACCAGGATGCAGTCCTGTCGCTGCTGCGGCAGACGGAGACCGAGCTGAGCCTCATGATGCTGGACGCCTCCAGAACCCAAGAAGACCCGCTCCAAAGACAGCGCCTCCTGGTGGAAGAGGAGAGACTCAAGTACCTCAACCAAGAGGAGCTCCTGATACAGCAGCTGCAGTGAGTCCGCGCCTCAGACACCAATCTGTCATTATATTACAACTTATTCTAAAACGTTTGAATGAATGGAATGGTGGTCATTTAACCGTTTTAGGATTTCTCCTTTAAAGGATTCTATATATTTAAAACAATGCTAAGTTAAATAAAATGACAAACTTAAAGCGGACGTCAGTCACTTTTCAATTTATGACAGGAGAGTGGAACTTCTTGGTTTGTCGAGAATAATTGAAATCCCTCCACATTGGTTTAACTGTTCTCAGAGAGCAAATCCAACTCATCATCATCATCATCATTATGTACATTCTTGAAATATGGAAGACTTTAGTGCTTAAGAAATAGTTATTACTGTAGTTCAGTGAGAAAACTCGCCTCCCCCACAGTAACTTTGCCAAATGAAGTCAAGCTATTTTCCAATCTAAAAGTTTATTGACAAACATCCAGGCAAAACAACAACATCTAGGACATTAAGCGCCACCAGGAACGTTGATGATGTATCTTGTGTACCTCAAACGTCCTATTATCCAACAAACAGGTCCTTGTATTCATACATGTTAATGCTAGTGACTGGTCCACAGTGATCTGGAGAAGTCGGTGGAGGAGCTGCAGAGGAACTCGTCAGTGAACCACGGTTTGGTGACAGAACAAGACGTGGAGCAGAAGAGCAAAGAGCTGAGGGCGCTGGGAGACACGCTCGCCGAGTTAAAGAGTGAGTCCAAACAGGGCGCTGCTCTCACACGTAATGAGACCCCATAAATCCTGCACCGCTGCCTTTGATATTCATCCACTCGGCCGCCTGTGTGTGGACTTTTTACCAAACGACTAGAAAAGGAAAAGCCAGAATCACCATTTTAAAGCCGACCTGCTGCAATTAGGATCTGTGTCGCAGCTTTCTAGTACTTTAAAGTGGAGTCGTGGCACGTTCACTTGGTCCTCTCCGTTACTGTCGGGTTTTCAGGTTTTTCGTATGCTTTTTCTTTGATTTGGTATAGTGTCTTCTTTTTACTGTCACTCAGGCCTGTCACAATAATTACTATAACAAAATAAAAATACATACATCGACCCCATCCCTCTTTAGACTCCAGGGTTCAACAATAACAATAATAGAAAAAGTAGCAGCTTGTAGTCCAGCAAGTTCTGTATTTGTAAATGTTTCTATTTTAAAAGTACATATGAGGATTTTCCCAGATTTTAGGAAATAACTCTGATCTCCACTTTGTTAATAAAGCTCTGGTTTTATTTAATGAGCATGTATCACCAGAATGATTGACAATTGGAAGAACCAATAGTCGTCTTGATGATCCACCCAGAAGTCACAAAGCGTTTTACAGTTGTTAATATATGGGCATTTTCAGACATATTGTAAATGTTTGTAGTGGTAGGGGAAACCAGGTCACCCAGAGGAAACCTACACAGACACGGGAAGAACATGCAAACTCCACACAGAAAGGCCTGGAGGTGGAATCGAACCCAGGACCTTCTTGCCGTGAAACATATGCATAAATACTGTGCTAAAATGGCTATCTCTACATCGCTGTCATTCACACACTCCTCTGCTGTCCCTCCAGACCAGTTCCCCAGTCTGCAGAGTAAGATGCGGGTGGTGCTGAGGGTGGAGGTGGAGGCCGTGAAGTTTCTGAAAGAGGAACCGTTTCGTCTGGACGCTCTGCTCAAACGCTGCAACAACATGACGGACACTCTGAGCTCCCTGCGGAGGTACACAGCCTGACTCTGACCTGTGTGCATGCCTCTGATCAGAACTGAGGAAAATATGTAAAAAAGATGTAGGAACCCCTAGTTTTTTTTATTTGTAGGTCCTTGATGGTTAAAGCAAGTGGGATTTCAGTTCCAATCTTCTAGATTGTGACTAAAAAGATGCAGAAACCATTGAAGGGATTTGATGGAGACTTTGCAGAGAGAGAAAATACTTCTAGGAATATTACCAGGAATATTAACTTAAAGTGTGAAAGAGGTTTTATTCTTCAATACTGTCAGAATACTTTTGGTTTCACTTTAGCAAGACTGTGTTTTAGTTCAACCTCAAGTTCAATGATTTGTTTGTAATCCAGTTTTGAAAAAGATCAAGCATTGTGTAAATTATAAGTCTCATATCATTAAAATATATTTAAATTCGACACATTTGAATACACTGTTCTCTACCTTTTTATTGGAAAAATGCTATTGGTGAAGTGCTGTATTATTAAAGATACATTATGTAGCATTTTAGGGTGAGAAAGTAATATATTTTCACCGTATTCATTCATTCATTCATACCACCGTATCTGTCACCATGAGATTTGAGAGGGACACAGCGGAAAAGTTAGATATATAGCGACCTGTACTTATTCAATCAAGTTAAATGAGAAATATTAACACTTCTTTTAGGCCAGACTCATAGAAATTTAATTTGTATTTAAATTAATACCCTGCATTTTTACAAACATTTATCAATAATACAGATTATTTTGCCGTGTATATAGCAGTCTTTGTTAGCACATGGCAACATACTGGAATTTAAAAGTATGAATTTTCTTTGTGAGAGCAATATATTTGTCATCGCTTTGAAAGAAAAAAGGAAAAAAAATCAAATAATAGTGTTTTAATCATGTTCACCCTGCTACACATTTCCAGAGCTTTTTCAAAATTGGATGCCATGTGAAGTACCCCTGGCGGACGACGTTTCTAACTGTAGTTCTGTGTGTATGTATTGTAGTGTTCTTCTGTCCCTCTCTATGCACAGACAAGTCTCCGAGGGCGTGTGGAAGGGGCCGGAAGACCTCCCCAGTCAGCAGCAGCAGCGGAGATCCGAGGACCTGGACATGTTGAGCAGCAGCCCGCCTCTCAGCCTCAGCGACCTCAGCTCCAGCTCCGGTCTGGCCAACTGGATGCCCCTGTCCTCCTCCAACGATTCGGACGCGTCTTCGTGCCCCGAGCAGGACGTCCCGCCGGCCATGACCTTCAGGAACAGGGTGCTGGACGATCTGCCAACGCGTCGGCCCTCGGACAAGGCTGTGTCGGCAGAAGTCAGACTGGTACCTGCTACTTCTCTCTCAACTTTTTGCATGAAGTTTGGAAGGGCGTCTCGGTATCTAATTTACGATCGTGTGGTAATGGAAACCTGATGGGAATCTAACGGAGCGTGAAGATAAGAGAAGGGAAAGATAAGGGCGGATATAAGGTGGATCTTATAGGATTTGCAGAAAACCAAAAATGTCACTCAAATATTACTTTTTGCTGATAAAAAAAAGATTGATTATTTTAGAAACTTACATAACTGTGACGACTGCCATGACTGCATTTATCGCTTTACCTGGACCAGGCAAAAACAACCAATATCAACTACATTAACACTGAATGGGGTGCCTAACTTTTTTGTTTTTGGAAATATAGAAGCCACTAAGTGCTATCCACTTAGCGGCACGGTGGCTGAGTGGATAGCACTCTCGCCTCTCAGCAAGAAGGTCCTGGGTTCGAATCCCGGTCGGACCAGGGCCTTTCT
>JAPMNZ010925055.1:0-13723 GCA_029875035.1 Pomatoschistus microps
ACGGCCCTCAGCAGAGGACCCCGGACCCCGTACTCCCGGAGAACCCCCCAAAGGACACCCCGGGGAACACGGTTGAACGCCTTCTCCAAAGCACATGTGGACAGGTTGGGCGAACTCCCATGAACCCTCGAGTATCCGATGGAGAGTATAGAGCTGGTCCAGTGTTCCGCTGCCAGGACGAAAACCACACTGCTCCTCCTGAATCCGAGATTCGACCATCAGCCGAAGCCTCCTCTCCAGTACCTTGGAGTAAACCTTACCAGGGAGGCTGAGGAGTGTGATCCCACGATAATTGGAACAAACCCTCCTGTCCCCCTTCTTGTAGAGAGGGACCACCACCCCGGTCTGCCACTCCAACGGCACCGTCCCCGATCGCCACGCGATGTTGCAGAGACGTGTCAGCCAAGACAGTCCTACAACATCCAGAGACTTTAGATAGTCAGGACGGATCAAATGTAAATAAGATTTACATCTGTAATAATGAATAAAGTGGCAGAACCCATGAAAATCTTGATTCACGTTTTACTTTGATTTGGTTAACATTACATTTATTTCTTTGTTATACTTATTGAATATTGTTTGTTGTTTCGTCAGTGCCAGCTTCAGTTCTGGAGATGACCTGTTCCAATGGCGGCAGGTCAGATGCGCTGCAGGTGTCATGGCGACCGGCGGCGGGGGCTGTGGACGGTTACATGGTGCGTCTTCAGGACGGCAGCCGAAGCGTTCACTCTGTGGCTGTGTCCCGCTCCACCTCCGAGTGCTCCTTCAGCTCGCTGGTGGCCGGGCGCCTCTATTCTGTTGTCATAGTGACAAGAAGCGGCAGTTTGGAGAATGCGACCACCGCACAGGCTCGCACCCGTAAGTGCCTGAAGTGAGTTTGAGGAAAAATACTGTGTTTTTGTTTCTGAAGAATGTGTTTTTCAGAACCAGCCGCTGTGAAAAACCCAACAGCTGTTCACTCGGCTCGTGACGACTTCCTTAAGGTTTTTCTTTAATTTATATGATTATTATGTAAATAAATGCATAAAACCACATAGTTGTGTATTGCGTTGTGGTTTTGTAGGTTTACTGGCGTCATGCTGCTGGAGATCTGGATCATTACATGGTGAAAATACTGTACAACAACAGTGTGTTACAAAACAAGAGCGTCTCCGCAGGTCGCAGCGAGTGCGTGTTCTCATCGCTGAAGCCTGGACGCCTTTACACCGTCACCGTGGAAACCTGGAGTGGAGACTATGTCAGCACTGCCTCCACCGACGGACGCACCTGTCAGTAACACACTTTACATACACTTCACACACTTTACACACACTTCACACACACTTTACACACGCATACACACTTTGCATACACACACACACAGACACACTTCGTTCACACTTTGCACACACCTCATGCTCTTTGTGTTTCTGTTCCAGTTCCAGCTGCAGTGGGGGATCTGTCTGTGGTCAGTGCAGGGATGGAAGATCTGAATGTGAGCTGGAGCCCGGCTCCTGGAGACGTGGACCACTATGAGGTGACTTTAAACAGGAAGTGAGACAAATTGTGTGAATGCAATAATCAGAACAAAACCCTCTCTGCTCACAGGTCACATTACTGTTTAATGACTCTCAAGTCTTTCCTCCGGCCACATTGAGCAGTAGCACTCAGAGTCATCGACTGATTTCTCTGACCTCTGGTCGACTGTATAAAATAGTGGTTTCCACATTCAGTGGGCCATACCAAAGACCACAGTTTATTGAGGGACGAACAGGTAAAAAAAATCAGTTTTTCACAAAATATTCACATATTCAAAAGTTCACGAGCAGAGACCTGTCTCTGTGTTCAGTTCCTAGTACAGTTGGGAACCTACACTTGATACCAGTGTTCCAAAAGGCTTTTGGAGGCCTGATCGCCTCTTGGACACCTGCGGCTGGAGACATAGACTTGTACATAGTCTCTCTTTCCACTGAGGTAATGTATTACAGTAAATATTCTGGTAGAAATACATAAACAATGGAATGTAAATTCAAACATTCATCTGTTTGTTTGGCAGAGTGACTTCATTGAGAGACGCCCTGTACCAAAACATGTATCATCTGTGGAGTTTGTGGACTTGACCCCAGGACAGCTCTACATGGTCACTGTCCAGTCAGAGAGCGGGAAGCGGATCAGCAACTGCACTGCTCACGGAAGAGCCGGTAATTTTACAGACAGGAACTTTTTAATGTGAAATTAAGTGTCTGATCTATGTTAATCATTGACCGTCCACTATGACTCAGCACCTGCCCAAGTGACCGCTCTTCAGGCAGATAATGCTCACACAACTCACAGCCTCACTGTCTCCTGGGAACGGCCTGTGGGAGTGTTTGACAGCTACAAGCTGCAGCTGCTCGACAAGGACCGTTCTGTCCTCATCAATCGCACTGTGTCCATGGAGAGTCGTCAGGAACAACTGCAGAACCTGACATCAGGAAAGTGGTTCATAGTTAGACTTGTGACTTTGAGTGGTGGCATCTCATCTCTTGAATCAACAGCTGAAGGGCAAACACGTATGTTTAAACTAATTATCATTGCTCATTTTCAATTGCAGAATAGGAATTGAGAAACATGACATTTCCTGACCATATTCATTACAGGCCCTGCAGCTGTCAGTAACTTGGCAGTTTCCTCAGCCAACATGACCTCCCTCTCTTTCTCCTGGCGTCCTTCAGACGGTCATGTTGACATGTATGACCTGTCTCTTTATCGTGTTCCTGAGAGCAATGAACGAGAGGCTGCGGAGGACAGAAGAGAGGTCTGTTTTCACAATCTTTCTCTGAGAGGTTTTGACGTTGACACTTGTGACTTGTATAGGACTCACATGAGTTGGTGGATCAGCAGAAAGTCAACCCCACGTCACAGAGTTGCTTGTTTTTGGGGCTCACTCCTGGAAGTCTCTACAGACTGCAGGTGCTGAGCTGGAGCAGAGGCATGAGCAGCGACTCCTCCGTTCTGGCCAGAACAGGTTTGTCTACTGCTGACTGTTGTCACATCATGTGACAGACTGATATAGCAGCTTTTCTGAATTTGTTCTGATGCAGTGCCGGCTACTGTCTCATCTCTGGAGGTGCAGAGTTTAGGCCATACAGACCGGCTCACTGTCAGCTGGGAACATGGGGTGGGAGACAGAAGTAGCTACCAGGTAAAATATGAATAATATAAATCAATTCCTTACAGTAATGGAGGCCTCTAAATGCTGTTCATACCTCATTAAGGTGGCTCTTTACGATTCAAGTGGAGCCTCACTCAATACTCAGACCTTTGGGGAAGACCATAAAGATCACACTTTCTCAGGACTCCGCCCTGGTCATTTATACCGAGCCGAAGTCGTCACACACAGCGGAGAACTCATCAATAGTGTGACTGCTCTTGGGCGAACGTGTAAGACTTGGAATTTTCTTTTGTTTTAGTTAAATGTTCATGTTATTCTAATAATGTTATCTTTTACCAGCCCCAGATCCTCCCACTTACATTTCTGTCAAACAAGGGCCGACAAATGACACCATACTGTTATCCTGGGCTGGCCCTGCTAATGGGGACTACAATAACTTTAGTCTGCAGTGGACCCCCCCAGACCCGCTGACGGTCACCCCAGTTCACATGACAGAGGGAATCGTGAGTGGGATGTTTCCTGGAAGACTGTACAACTTCAGTTTGATGACTGTGAGCGGGTGGAGAGACCAGTCCATGACTACAAGCCAGCCAATCCAGCGCAGCGTTCGTACAAGTGGGTGGAGCTATGTCTCTGTGCATTCACATTGATTCAATCAGTCAATAATATATTTTGTAAAGTAGTAACATTCCTTATGTACTGTGTGACATCCTGACAACAAGATGTTATTTTGTGAGCATAATGTCCAGTTCTACCTCCAGGTGGCAGTATAATAAAAGGCTTGAATAGTGAACCACATAGTTTTCTGCCAGTTTTGAGTATAAATCTATTTTAATCACATGCTGTTCGCCTGCAAAGGCTCTGGCTACAAGGATAAAACTGATAGCCCCAAAGGGATGGAATTCAGGACACACATTTATAAGTATGAATGACCTATTTATTTTTTTACTGTGGCCTGAGTTTTATTCAAATTTAAGTTTTTCAGACATAAGAAAAACACGAAACACAACTTTTGGAGTTTAGTTGCTTTGAAAAAAAAGAAACCAATCACATAGATTAACAGTGAATGTTACAAAAACTAAATTCAAACACACATTGGATTAAAAAAACCAAATACAAATTCCCTACTGCAGAATGGTAAAACAGTAAAACATGGTATGGTAAACAGATTGTTATCATTTTGATAAATGGAGCCCTCCTTTGCCTTTCTCTGTGTCCTTAAACATTCATCCTCCAGATGTTCCTCTGGTCCTATCAGCAGCTCTCTGTGATGCCATCTTGTGTGGGTTTATTATGAATACAAGTTTCACCGATTGTCCTTGTGATCTGCACAGGTCCATCGCAGCCAAGATCTCTGCACTGCTTCCCCCTGTCGTCCTCCTCTATCTCCTGCTCTTGGGGGCCTCCGCTCTCCGACTTTGACTCGTATGAGGTGGAGTGTCGGCGTCACGAAGACCAGGAGCTGACCTCTGCATTACGGTTAGCGGCAGGTGTCAGCACAGTAACCTTGGAGCACTTGGACGCGTACAGAAAGTACTCTGTTACTGTGCGAGTGTCTTCAGCCGGGCAGATGAGTCCAGCTTCGTCACACACCACCATCACCATGATCGACCGTGAGTTCACACTATCACCACTACATCATATTGTTCTCAGACAATGTGCTTCAAGATAAACTCACCACATCCAGTGTTGACCAAACAGAGGGAATGGAGCGAGAGTCCCCTGAGCACTAACTCAGCTGAGCAAATACATTCTTTTTCAAACAGACTGATTACACAAGGACCAGCAAAAGACAAAATGATGCTGTTTATCTGTCTGTAATTAGGAGATAATAAAATGTGAATGGAACCACCTCTCCTCAGGGCCTCCTGTTCCTGCTCCTACTCTCCGTGTGAGCGAGAGATCTTCAAAAGTCACATCGTCGTCCATTTTGTTTCGTTTCAACTGCTCCTGGTTTAGTGACGCCAATGGAGCCATTCGATATTTCACTGTCATTGTGGCCGAATCTGACGGTAAATACTTAAAGACTAACTGTGGAACTTACTTTTGTATTTATTGAGTTGTACTTCTACAGCCAATGAGATTCTGCAGCCAGAGCTGCTCCACCCAATGCCTTCTTATCGCGATTACATCAGTAACTCATCGGTGCGTGCCTACCAGACCGCCTACTTCCCCAGTCGTTGCCCGCAGGATTCTGAGGCCTCTGCTGGACAGGTACAAAGAGTCACATTGATTTATTCACAATGATATTAACCAGAAACGATTGTCGGTTGAGTTTGGTGTCTTTCTGCCTTTTGCATGTCTCTCCTTGTGTCTGAGTAGGTTTCCTTCAGGTGCGCTTGTTTTTTTAATGATTCATATAACAACACTTGATTTCCTGATTTGCAGGTGGTCGAGGTGAACCTGGGGGCAGGAGGGGATCGGCTCGGCGGAAGCTGTGACTTTTATGGTGATGATGACTTCTTTATAAGTGACGGCTATGGCGACTTTTGCGATGGTCCACTGAAAGCTAAAACTTCATATAGGTAAACCTGCACTTTCCAAAAAGGACGAGGTAAATTACTTTTCAGACTTATCGTTTCCAAATTGTCTTTGTGTTCAGGCTGAGCATACGTGCTTTCACCAGACTGTTTGATGAAAGCCATCGAGAGTTTCCACAGCCGCTGTTTACAGACTCTTACCTGTCTGCTCCTCTGAGGACTCATGCTGGTGAGCCCCAAGCACACCTTTAAAACGCTCCAAACAACTATTTCACTCATATTTCACTTTGACAGAACCGCTTGGTGGAGTTGTGGAGGGCTTGAGTGCCAGCATGTTTTTGATCGGAGTCCTGGTGACGATTGCAGCTCTTCTGATGTACAGACAGCGACTGCGTAAAGTGTAGGTTATTTCACAGCTTATTTCAAGAACACGATACATGCAACTCAAGTTTGACATTTAGTTCAGCATATTGGATGCCTTTCAACTTTTGGTGCGATCAAAATGGGCTGTTAAATTAAACTAGGCCTGTCTGGAGGTTTAAAGGGGGCGGAGTGGCCAATGCAAGGGTGTGCTCCATATAAAGAAAGCGATGTTTTTGAGTTTCCTTATCAAAAACATACCTGGAGCTGCTTTTAGCTCCATATGTACAGTAACTTCATAAATATCTAGCACCAATCTGCATAAACACATCCTCCCTGCTCCACTTTTAAAATCCTCCTCTTTTCAAAATCAATACACAATGACTAATCCTCATAGTCCTTGGCAACTATGACACCAAGGAGAGAGTCTTTTTCTGCCTCATAACGCAAATGTAATGCCACTAATTTAGTTTTGGAAATGCCTCGTCAAGTACATTCTGTCCAAATGTGTGCTTTCACCTAGACTGCCCCACATCTAATTAAGAATCTAGACCAGGCATGTCCAAACTAAGGCCTGCGGGTCAATTGTGCTCCTCTCCGTCATTTTATGTGGCCTGCCTCCTCAACACAAAGTCGCTTTAGACATCATAAACACAAGTGTCATTCAGCCAACTTCAGCTCTGCCAATATAGACATCTTGTACCTTGCTGTAAAGTACCTCTGGAATTCAGCTGTTGATTTTTTTTCAATATACTGACATTTGTTTCTGATTATGTCTTTGGCGCTATAACTATATTGCTGATCTTAAATCTTAGAACAGCCCAAATCCAGTTAAAAATCTGGGTTGTCGGCCCCTGGACGACGAGTGTTAGTGTTACAATTTTACACATTCAAACATGGAAGTCTATTGTAGACAGTCTCAAGATCAGGCATAAGGGCCAAAAAAATACAAATACTGGATAATGTGTGTTGTTTAAGCTTGATGTAGCGTTGAGAGTAAAGATATAAATGTTGTCTGCAGCAGGGCGGTGCAGGACAGCCCAGTGGTGCGGATGAGTATGTGGAAGGAGGTGCCCACATCAGGGATATATGTGGGGGTCCGGAGGTGAGTGTGACTGATGCTCCGTCTCTAATTCAGTTGTTACAATAGACTGAGACGGATTAGTTCCCGATACCGCCTACGTCCAATATGTGAGAGTGTGAAATATTACTTTTCGATAAAGTCCTCGCTCTGCCGGATTACCTCATCATTCAGCGCCTCAGTCCACGACACCAGATAATTTCGGCACAGATGTTTCTGAGCGCTCGCTGCTCTTCATTAGTCCCACAAAAGCAAAGCACTTAGTGCTATGCTTTTGTGCCACCACTCAGGACGGTGGCTGAGTGGATCACACTCTCGCTTATCAGCATGAAGGTCCTGGGTTCGAATCCCGGTTGGAACAGGGCCTTTCAGAGTGTTTCTGAGTTTGCATGTTCTCTCCCTGTCTGCGTAAGTTTCCTCCACCACAAAAAACATGCACATTATGTCTGAATGTAATGAGTGAATGGATGGTGTTGGTTGAGGGCTTTGATGCCCCAGTGCGTCTTGCTCCCCGCATCACCGTGTGAAATCGGAACATTATAGAGCGCTTTGGGTGACCTTGGTCCGTAGAAATGCGCAAAACAAATAACGATTGCTTACTAACTAACTTAGTTTAACTCTATATCGTCAGCTGAGGGTTTATTTTTATGACATGATTATTCTTCGGCTTTTTTTTAGTATATTTTGATATTCAAGAGAATGTATGAAAATGTAGTTTAGAATGATTCATCTTAGTAGTTATTTGGTTCTGTTATACCAGACAATTTTTCTTTTATTCGTCCCACAACCCAAGATAAATGAACAATAACTCGTTACTGAATAAAATAAAGTAAAATTCTCAATTATGAAGAAGAAACAAGTATAAAATCTCTATCTTTAGCTTGAGTAAAAAAAAAACTCTGACTTAAGCATATATTAAAGAAGCAATAAAATCTCTACCTTTAGCTTTTATTTACATTAACATCTCACAAGGTAATAACATAGCTATCTTATAATTGTCCGTTACAGTATGAAAATGTAGCTTGTACTGTGGCTTTATGATGAGATGAGAGAAGCTAAAGAGAAACATTACTTCTCCCACAGTTAGGAAATGTCAATGTCAATGCATGGTATGTTAATAATTACCTTATACAAAATAGTGAATATTTAGGGATAGATAATCAAAATGTGCTCAAATATCTTTGCTGTGGCAGAGAACAACTTATAATAATTATTAATGTGGGTGTTTTGTCTTTCAGCAACCGCAGAGTCACCAGGTATGTAGTCAACAGTAGCATTATTAAAGTTGGACTATGTAACACTCCAATGAATGAACTAGACAATATGTCGACTTTATATATCTTGTGATTTTTCAATGAATTATTAGTGGCAGATTTGAATCCTTTTCCAAGAAACCACTGTTTCCAAAGACCAGTTCTGACATGTCCTGAAATATGTAGAGATTAATCTGGAGATGCATAATCAGTTTCCACCACTCGAAAAGTTGCATAGGACACATAAACTTTGACTTTCATACATTTAACGAACTCTTTGGCTTTTCAGTCCAATCAGCGGCTGCCATTTTGAGTCGCACTTGAATAAACTCCAGGCCGACTCTAACTATCTGCTGTCAGAGGAGTTTGAGGTGAGGTCTTCAATGAGTCGGCTGCAGTCTGAGTTCATTAGATCAAAAAATAACGGAGCAGGTCGTGTCTTTCAGGATCTGAAGGACGTGGGTCGAAACCAAACCATGGACCTGTCTCGGCTGCCTGAGAACAGAGGAAAGAACCGCTACAACAACATCCTGCCTTGTGAGCACTAATTACACTGATACAGAAGAGGGAATAAGTGGCGGGACAGTGGGAACAACATGGAAAATACTATATATAGTTCACCATGACTGTACATCAGATTTTTAACTAAAGCTGAGGTACTTAACTTTCAAGACACAAAAAATGACCCATGTAATAAAGTCAAACTACTTCCTTGTTCTCAAAACAGTTTGCAGTTTTGTAACATCATTAGATCACTTTTTTCACACAAAAAAGTGAAAAAGAGCGAACCAGCCTCCCTCGTCCAATCAGCTCTCAGCTCAAAGCGTCAAATTTGAGTATGTAAAATTTGAGTATGTAAAATATGATATGTTTTTGCTAATATGAAGGCAGCATGTTGTTGTCTGATTCGTTCACAACATTTTAGTATAAACTGTAGCTACCCCAGTTTTTATTTTATTTTGTTTTATTTTCTTAACCCCTGACAGATTATTCTTTTTGGCTTAGACATATTGTGTAAAATTGTGTTCTTAGTTTGTAACTCAGTTTGTAACTCAGTAAGTAAATACGCATTTTATTTATACAACACATTGATATTTCCTGATGAGGACAGATCAATGCTATGATTGAAAAACAGTTCCTTCCCTCCCTTGTTTTATTTCCATTGATTCTTGCGTGCTTGAACAAGACTGTATTCGAAGCTTCAAGTAGCTCACCAATCCTCACTCATTTCTCTGTTATTGAAAGAAATGAAAATCCAATCTTTTGAACTGGAATGACAAAAAAATAATTGATCATTGTTCACAAATGGAAGACGTTTGAAGTTTTGAAAATGTGGGCGTGCTGTTGTTTTAGATGATTCAACCAGAGTGAAGTTGTCGTACTTGGAGGACGACCCCTGCTCAGACTACATCAACGCCAGTTACATGCCGGTACGCTCCACCCCTGTTTCTTTCTTCACGAGTTCACAAAACACTCAGTTGAGAATTGCTTTTCAGGGTAACAACTACCGCAGGGAGTACATCGCCACCCAGGGCCCCCTGCCGGGCACCAAGGACGACTTCTGGAGGATGGTGTGGGAACATGGTGTCTGCCACGTTGTCATGGTGACGCAGTGTGTGGAGAAAGGACGGGTCAGTCACACACACCTGAATATTACATTTTACTAGTTAAAAAGGTGGCTTTCATAACATTACCAACTGTAGGTTCCACTATTCACAACAACTGAATGATGGTGTGGTATCTACAATTTTGTATTTGCACTAACCGGTTTAAGGATATTAAAGTAATAGTTAAAAGTTCTGCTTCACTTCTCACTGCCTTTTCTAGTAATTGGAATTATTTTATGTCTATCAAAGCCCTAAAGTCAGTGTTCAAACCTAGACTGTGTCACTGTAATAGGAGTGGACTAATTAACCCATAGTGTTCGGCTTTTACTGGAAAATGCAGATTAAAGTTCGCTATGATCAAAAATCCATCATAGTAACCTCATAGCAACCAATTTGGAGTGAGACCAGCTTACCCTGCTCACTGGTTAGAAGATATTATTGATTTTGATGTTGATTTACAAAGTGGTCCCTTGTTTATTGCAGGGGTTACGTTCTAAAAATAACCTGCAATAAGCATAATTGCCAAAGTAGCTGCTATACATTTAAAGTCTATAAAACCCCTCACCACACACTTTTACACTTTTCTAACCACCTGAACTCACGGCTTAAGTGCGATCACAGAGATATCACAGAGATATCAAACCTGTGGCACGTGGCGCATGAGAAGCATGTTGTAAAGAAACATGCTTTCTTCACAACACACAAAGAACAGCATGTTTCTTTACAACACACACAAACGCTGCTGAACAGAAAGGCAGCAAAGGTGAATCAGGAAAAAACAGGATCATGTAGAGCATCAACACCAGAACATTTTACTCCCAGAATTAACTCCGAGGTGGAACACAAGCGAGTGGATGGGAGCCAAAGAGAATATAGTGGATAATGTGGGGACTTACTGTATGTATTAATGACAGACAACATTTTATTTTTTTTCTTGAAAGAAAAGGCCGTTCCATAAATTGATTTGACCCAGTGCTATTACAAACTACATTATGACTTTGGCAAAAACACCCTTTTTAGTGGCTGAACTAAAAACACTTAACCTCTGCAGGTAAAGTGTGACCAGTACTGGCCGGCGGACAGGGAGCCGCTGTACTATGGGGACCTGGTCATTGAGATGCTGTCTGAATCTGTGCTGCCTGAGTGGACCATCAGAGAGTTCAAGATGTCCTCGGTAATCAGTCTGCCATTACATCTCTGCTGGTGGTATGTTTATGTTGAATTAAAGGTGTTTGTGACACAGGAGAGCAGCTGCACTTACCCTCGGTTGGTGAGGCACTTTCACTACACGGTTTGGCCAGATCACGGAGTCCCCGAGAGCACCCAGTCACTCATTCAGTTCGTCCGCACAGTGAGAGATTATGTGGACAGAGCTCCCAACACAGGACCCACTGTCGTTCACTGCAGGTATGGCAGCAAAATAACTATAACTGCATACTACTACTATGTATATTGAAATACATACCAGGGTTTATAGTCACAGAAAACCTTAAAACGTCATCGACAATTGCAATCAGACTTCCAGCAAAAGTGTACATAGTGTGTGTACTGATACTGAACTTACCGTGCAATAACTTTAAATTCTTAGGTGTTTGAAACTGTATTGACAACAACTGTAACATTGATGACCTTTTAGAGGGTTTAGATATGTGTTCAGTCTCTGTTTAGTCTGAACTGAATGAGGAAGGTGAAAAAGGCTAAGACTGAGGCTGTGAATATACAGTATGAATTTACAGATGCTACACAAGTTAAAGAAAAACATTATGAAAAAGCCAAGGAGAGTCATGGAAAACCTCAAGTCAGAACCTGTCCAAGCTTTGATGTGTAATTTGTTTTGGTTTCAGCGCTGGTGTCGGCCGCACTGGGACTTTCATGGCTCTGGATCGAGTTCTGCAGCAGCTGGACTCCAAAGGCACCGTAGATCTGTACGGATGTGTGTTTGACCTGCGGCTTCACCGGCAACACATGGTTCAGACAGAGGTGCGTCGTCTCATTCTACTTTTTTACAACATATACTGTACATGTACTGTGCATTTATTGAAATTCAATATTTTTTGTTGTTCTCAAAGTAAGCAGTCATAGGTTCTTGAGGTATAAATCAGCTCTTTAAGTAAAAGTACTGTCGGCTCTTCCTATCCTTGAAGCAGAATTCACCAAGTGTTGGATTGTTCACCCACTAATGGGGTACGTGAGCTGGGTTTAGAGAAGGTTAGTTTTATTGATGTTGTGTTGTTGAAATAGTAATCCTGCAAAGAAAAAAGGGAGACTTATCTCCCACACAGGATACAAAAATAAATGTAAAAGTAAGCAGTAAAAGTACAGTACTTAAAGGGAAGTATATAATATGCACTCGTAGTGGCCTATAATAAACTCTGTTTTGTAACTTGTTGTATATATTATATATCTTTGTTTGTGAATGTTGTTATTAAAAACAGCTATATTTCACCCAACAAACTGGATACCCAAATGAGGGCCTCCTTCTGCTCTCTGATTGGATATTCTGTAAACATAAATATCATATTATTCATAATGTTGAGAAAAACTGCTGTACAGAAAAGATGATTGATATACAGTATGTGACCTGTTTTCTGGAGACATAAATAAAACATGTCGATGTCATTTGAAAGGAACAGTAAAAATAGTTTCTTGCCAGCTTTGACATAAGTAAAGATTTGGTCTGTATCTAAACCAGGTCGGATTAGAGACTTTGAGAAATAGGAGGAAAAAAGAAACACATTTGATGTGAGGGTAATATCTGAGGATGGTTGATGTGTTGCAGTGTCAGTATTCCTTCCTGCACCAGTGCGTGAGAGACGTCCTTCGAGCCCGGAAACACCGCAGTGAACAGGAGAACCCCCTGTACCCCATTTATGAAAACTACAACCCAGATTTCTGCCGCGGTATGTCCCACGTCTTTACAAACATCCTTCTGAATTAAGTTCTTATTTCAACTTAATGTATTTATTTCAGATTTTATCAACACGGGACTTCTACAAGATTGAACGGAATATCAGGACGGTATAATTATTAGTGATTCTTCTTATTTAGAATCAAAGCAACATCATGCAGCGTTCAGAAACAAACTACAATTGTCGCTATGGTAGAAACGGTAAACTGAATTTTGGTTTCATGATTGGATAGAAGTGGCACTCATGTTGTTACTGTGCACTTATGTTCTCACTACCACGTGAAGTATAAGCTATTGAATTCTTATTGCTGAATGTAAATGTTGATGTATTACTATATTATGTGTAATTGGACCATATACACACATGCACATTATTCAAATTATGCTTCAAATAATTGCCTTTTTTATCTGCTGTAATGTCAAAAGCTTTATAAAAACAAATCTATACATTTATTTAATTGTTTTTATTGAGTATGATTTTTTTTTAATGAAATATGCAAGTGCCATTTCTGTACCAGCGTTTTGTACTCATTTGTGATTTTGGATTTTCAAATAAAATAAGATAATTAAACTAACATTTCCCCTTGATGCAATTACAGTATTACAAGACCAAGATTCAAAGTGTTTTCCTTAGAGAGCAACAAAAGTAAGATTAATGCACCAACACTGCAGAGTTAGATCTAAGGGCCACATTCACAGCTGCCCTCAATGTGTCACCACAAACTTTTGAAATGGTTTTTTGGGGGCAATTTCAAATGGAAGATTTCCATATTGATCTAGGGCAGAACAGAAGTAGGTAACCCACATGAATGCATCAGGAGTCCGTATGGGTCGAGTGTGCTCCCCTTTAAAAATAGTGTGATATATAACAGCACAAGCAAAAGTTAAGCCAAATGTTATC
>JAPMNZ010925059.1:0-13184 GCA_029875035.1 Pomatoschistus microps
ATACCGCCTTTTCACTCTAACCAGAGCCTCAAAGCGGTTTACAATTGTTATTTGTGGGCATTTGTCTCTCACTCCACACAGAGATGGGAGCAGGGTCGCCAGTACAGGAGTACCCGGAGGAAACCTACGCAGACACGGGGAGAACATGCAAACTCCACTCAGAAAGACCCTGGTCCGACCAGGATTCGAACCCAGGACCTTCTTGCTGAGAGGCGAGAGTGCTAGCCACTCAGCCACCGTGCCGCCCATTTAGATAACCCTACAAGTCAAGGCCAAACATGTAGAATGCTGATACTCTAGATGCCAAGTTGCTAAAGGTACTTTAGCTCTTACTCTTTTTAGTCAGCTAGACCCAGTTTTTATTCCATATGGATAGGCCCAGGAATGACTAAACTAAGACTAGTAAACTGACTTTGGACAGTTACCATAGTTACCAGGAAAAAAACTTTCCGCTGCCCCCACCAATATGTTAAACTAGGCTTTTTGTAATATCCTGATGCCACATGAACGCAACTTATTGCCGTTGTTACTCTTGCATCCCTTGTGTGACACAGAATCTTTTTATTCCACAACATTTATAATCAGTCCAACAGTGTTGTGAAGTGCTTTTGTTCCTGACACTGTAATTGCACCTTTAGGGAGAGCGTGCACCCTGACCTCCTGCACTATCCTCTGGCCTAGTGATGGAGACGTCATGAGGCGTCACTTCAGCCTCCTCTGAGGTAGATTGGCGGTCATGGCAATGAAAGATGCAGCCCCCCGAAGCTAAGCCAAGCAGGGTCTGGTTAGTTAGTGCAGTGATGGGAGACCTGGAACACCAGGTGCTACAGTAGGACGTTGTCCTGAAATGGAATTATAAGGACCTTGAGTCTGGAATAAAGAATTATTATTATTATTATTACTACAAATCACATACTATAAATGCTTGTAGGTGTTTAATTTTGTTTTAAACAATGAAAGTTTCATTCATATTTGTAAAATAGATTCAGTTCCATTTCAACCACAATACAAGTACTTTTTATGATGGTATCTCGAGAAAAGCAATTTGACACAGTTTGGAGTGTTTTTGGATATGATTCTGTGGCTTTATTGCGGCTGAACGGCAGGGATCGGAAGAAAAGCATGTGATAAAACCCCTTCTGAATCCGTCTCTGAGGATGAACATTATATTTAGATTTTTGATGCAGGAAGTTAAACTGTGGACCACATATGCATAGAGATGTTTTATGTTACTAAGAGCTTTCATGATTCCCTTGGGTCTTTGAGCTTGTAGTGTTCCGGGTCTGTCCGGTCCCCTCACTTCCTCGCTGTTGTCTCCCCCATCCACACCTTTGCATGTCCTGTTCAACCCTGAACGGCTCCTACAGCTCTGTGCTCTTTGTGTTTGTGCGAGTCCCCGACTTTAACAAAATCCAGCTCCATGCTAATGGGGACGCCCTGCAGCACCCCCCCCAGCGGCTCATAAATAAAACACCAGCTCTGTGCAACTATGTCTGTTAGATTCACTTTTTAAACATTTTTAATTTTTCTAACTGTGAGTCAGGCCTTTCAGTTCACGCAGCAGCTGGTTACAATATAACTTAAAATAATACATAAAACACACAACATTCTGTACTTCCATGAAATTGTCAAAAACACCACACATCCACAACTGATATGAATGCATTTTACATGTCTGCTTTTTTAACTCTTTGTTTTGAACTGTTTTGACCCATCACACATCCACAGGCTGTGTCGATCCTATATATTTGCCTGTTGGACTTTTTACGTGTAGTCTGTTCATAGCTATTCACCCTGTGTCTGGTCTGTTTCATGAACACACTGATGGGACCTCAAACACTGGACTTCCTGCCTGGACTTGAAGATCTGTTCCCAGATTTTGAGCCACACTAAAATAAATGAATTGATTTTTTCCTGCTATCATTGGTCCCCGTCAATGAGGGTGAGGGGTACTGCTACACCATCCCCTCTATACTGTGTGGGGACCTCTGTCGGAGATGCTGCCTGTCTGAGGCTTGTCAGGGCACGAGCCTCCCTCTCCCCACCTTTGTCCTTTTTTTTCTTTTCTTTTGTCTCTGTGTCTCTTGGAACCATATGTGTAATGTCATTTATTGCCCTCTTTCTAATATATTAGACCGCAACTATATTCTAGTTTCTAGCCGTTGACAAGACTGGCAGACTATACCACCATCCTGCTCACATTTTTGAGGTACCAGAAAAACTTCAATATGTCTCTTCTTTCCTTCACGGGTGTTAGGCAAAGTTATTAAATGTTGGCAAATTGATGAGGCTTCCATTTAAATCATTATTGTCCCTGCTGATCGCTTCCTTGTTGGTTCCCATTATGTGTGCGTACACAGTGAGTGAAGAACTCCAGAACAAAGCCAGGGCCGTCAATGATGCATGAAGTTGCCATATTGACAAACAGCAGAGAAAACAGAGGAATAGGAGAAGACAGGAATCAGAGCAGCATGTGTAATTATCTGTGAAAGGCAGATGCCGTCTTGTCCTGGGAATCACAAGGTATGGATTCACGATTTGATACATGGCTCACATAAAATACTGATTCAAAAACTACTCTTATGTGTGCACGACATGTTGAACCAGAATTATCATAATGCATTCATAGTATTTGCATCTTTCTCTAATACAATAATTGCTACTATTGACGCAGTGCCTCAAATTTGTTCAGTAGTGCTAAGCTGCTACTATAGCCACAGCTGGATATAGACTTAGAGAAGCAAGGCTGTAAAACTGTGTCATTGGCCTCTACAATTACTATCAGCCAACAACAGTTTGCTCTTTACTTCCTCAGCCATTCTAATTTGGCATTTTCACTGGTCTCTCATCACAGCTCTAACCAGGACCTATACTGCTTAGTGGAGGAAATATGATAGAAGAAGGCCACTCAAGGCCAATAATGATAACAATAATGATAATAATAATGATAATAATAACAATGATGATGATGATGAGTGCAATAAATGAACCAAAATCAGAAGAATAAAATCTTTGAAACAAATACATAACAATAAACAGAGTAAAAATCACATTTTGAGATTTTGAACTACAAAATCGAGGTTAAAAGAGACCACAAAATCACTTTTGGTCATGGGTTTGTGTGAAACTTTGTGTGCCATGTGCTTTCTGAGCCTCTGTGGTCTCTGCCTTTGTGTACAGCCCTTCACTATCAGACTGTAGAGCGATGGTATTTTGGGGGGCGGGGAAGAGGATTATGGCTCCGAGCCGCGCCGTAGCAGGAGGCAGCCTAAGGTACAGAGGGAACATGTGCACGAGGCTCAGTGGAAGATTGTCCCTGGTAGGGGGTGGCATGAAGAAAGGCTGCAGATTTTGCCAAGGCGGTGAAATGGCAGAGGCTGCAGGAGTCAGATAAAGTCGCTGTGTCCCAACATTTTTTCATTCTTTAATTCTGTCCCTTCGTGTCTCTTTCTAGTCTGTGGTTTACAGCAGTGTTTCCAAAGCCCAAGATCAGGGGTTCGAAAGCCCCGAGCATGAGAGTGAAATGTATGATCTTGCTGCAATATTGAATCAAAAAACAAAAATGAACTAATACGCAAATAACTGAAATATTTATTGCTCTTTTCACATTTTTATAATATAGTAATAGAATAAGATAGTTTGCAGCGACAGTGGCTCAATTGGTAGAGCATTGACCTTTGAGCCTGAAGGTTGTGGGGTCCAGTCCACTGACTTCCACTGAGGTCTGCTGTCGTAGAGTCCTTGGCCAAGACACTTAACCCTACTTGGCCTGAAGCCCCCGCTGAAAGATCAAGGCAATGCTTACACTGACAGAGCAGCCATCCTCCTGTGGGTTTTTAGCCCTGTTTTATAGAGCTGCGAAGTGAGAATTGAGTAAACAAACATTAAGAATTTGAGGACCCAATTGAGACGAGCCTGTGGTTACTATCACCCACATAACAGTAGTTTCATCCCAAAACAATTCAACAAAGTTATACGATAATATAACAACATTTAAAAACATTTGTACATTGTTATTGCAGGTCTTTAGGGTCATTACGTACCATGAACACGCTTTCATAAAACTATTTGATATTAAGTCCCATTGGAGAAAAACACTCTACATTGCTGGCACTTATAGCTCCATAGATTCCATAAATACGTTTTCAGATACATTTAGAATTGATTCCACCAGTTTTTCTTCGTTCCTGTGTCCATTTTTCTTTTTTTTCTAGATCCGCACAAACATCTCTTTTACCATTAAAATTTGGTTTGGATGAATCCCGAGAATGAGACCCTTTAGTTGAGTAAACATGTGTACGCATATTTATCCCAAATAAGTGTGTTACTACTCAACATGACTTTATGGGCTTTTCTGTAGATTCACGTTGATCTGCATGAAAACAAAAACAACTGCTGATAATTCTCCATTGGCACAAATGAGGTACACGCTCTTTGAGGTGGCACAAAAACATCTGTCACTCAAGAATGCAAAACAAAAGTACCTTTAGTTCAGTCAGTGAAGCCACAATCTGCATAATTGCAGATAAATCAGTGTGAATTATTATAATTTCAGCCCAAGTTCAAGTTCTCTCTCTTTTTGTCTTCCATTCATTTCCTCCCTCACACATCACAGCGCGACCCTCTGAGCTCTGTCCGTAGATTACCCATCAGCCCCCTGCCGCTTTTTTAAATTAGACCCTTTAGAAAAAAGCCGGGCCCACCATCCTCTCACCCTCATCATCTTATTCACTTACACAAAACACTTGTATTTCTCACTCCCCTCCCCCTCGCCATCCTCATCCTTGCGTCTTCAGTCGCACATGAGATCTGGGTCAACCATTAAACACCAAAACATGTGCCAGTGGAAGTGGAAGTCCTGATGGAGGCTGGGGGTGTGGTTGAATATGTTATCAATATTGTAGCGTGTCCCAGTAAAACGGTCTCTCTGTCAAACTGAGGGCAAAGAGCAGACAAGGAGAACATCTGTTTATAAAAGGGATACAACAGTGATTTTATAATAGTGAACTCAGTGTTATTAGTAACTATTCATAATTCAGTATAATGGTAAAATGGTGTTGTGATTACGGGTTTGCCATCTGAAAAAATACTGAATACACAAAGGACTTTAAGACATTTCTCCATTGTCTTAATATTATATTATTATATAAAACAACTTTGGAGATTTTCTATAATTTAACTCTTGACTGTCTCAAATTAATTAAAGTAAATGTTGAACCGGTATTTATTATTAACAGGTATTTAAACTTTAGCTTGTGATAACCTGTAGTAGATTCCAGACTTTATTCCAGACTCAAGGTCCATATAAAAGACAGAACAAAGAGACCACAAGACACAGAAAAATACGAAAAACAAATCAAAAATTGTGTTGCATCGAGTCTTTGGCAAGTTCCTCTAACTCCGGAAATGAGTACTTTTAAAAAATGTCTCATACATATCAAAAACTTTTGAATTGAGGTGAAATGACTCTTTGAAATCCTTCACTATGGGTCAAAGCGGTTTGGCTGTGCAGCAGAGAGAAGTATCAACACAGACTTAATCCCATATACACACACACACACACACGCACACATGTTCATACACACACATACACAAATACTTACAAATATACATATAGACATACACACTCTGGGGGCGTGCCTTAATCTGTCCTGGGGTCGTTTTGGGCGAACGCAGCGTCCCGTACGTGTGAGTGGCACACTTCTGTACGTAGAGGCGTCTGCTCAGGGAAAGTGGACAGATGGAGCAGACTCATAGTGTCTGGTCAATCTCCTCACGGGCCACTGAGTCCGAATACTATGTGAGCGGAGTTTTGTCTGTTTTGAAAAACCCACGCAAAAAGCATTTGGCTGCACTTGAAAATTCACTGTATCAAAAGTCAGTGAATTGACGGCAAAACTCACAAATTGTACAAACATAAATACAGTTCTTCTAGAAAGCTTACCAGGCAGATATTTGTGTTATTATTAGTATCATTTTCACATATTTTGTAGATTACGAATGATTCCAAGTTTTTCTACTCATTGCTAGTGGTTGCGTATTGCTGTTTAATGTCAATTGACAACAGAAACTACTCAAATGACCCTGATTAAAAGTTTCAATCCCCCAGTTTTCAAAAGCATGTATTTCGTCTACAAAATCATGGCTTGGAGTCATTTGTGGTGGATGTGGTTCTCCATCCTCTCTGATGGTAAAGCTCCTCATTCTTCTTAGCACAAAACCTCCAGTTCCTGTATATTCCTGGGCTGCCTTGCACTGTGAATCTTTGAAACTCACTACCTGCCAATAAAAAACACTAGGATGAGGGAGCTAAAAGTGCCTATGTGAACATATATAATCTCCCAAAAATAACCAAAATGACATCTCTGGCTGTAAACTTTCAAGTACAACCGTCTCACAAGGTAAACTATGAAAATGCTGTTTGTTTGCCTTTCATTAATCGAACAGAAACTTCGATATAGCAACGTTACCTAGCCTCAGGTGTGTTTGGACGCCTGCTGGCAGCGGCACATAGCAACAGCTGTTCAAACCCTCTCACCCTCTCTGTTTTCCCCAAAGAGCAGAGATTATCAAAGACAAGAGGTTTGAAACGAGAGAGTGAATGAAAGCAGAAGAGGTGACGCCGGCGTGCAGATGAAGCCACAGTTGGTGCGTGTTTTGGCCAAATGATGCCCTGCGGCGATGGTAATAAACCAAAGAGGAAGCTGCTGGATTTGTAGTCGAAAATGAGCCATTACTTTGATTGGTGTCCCAGCTACACAACGGTGGTTTTGATTTTTTTTTTTTTAATTGTGGGGTCTTTTATAATAATAATAATAAAAAATAATCATCATCATCATCATAATAATAATAACAAAAATATCAATATTAATAATTTAACTATGGACCGTGTTGTATTGTGTCCTTAATAAAGATTGATAATAATCATAATAATAATAATATTGTATTCTTATAGATCTACTTTCACACACCAGAAAGAAAAACAATGTGGTGGCAACTAATTCAACAAGAATTAATGCAGATCTATTCAACCTATGATCTTATTTAACATGAATACTTATCTGTTTGTGCAAAAGAGTAACACTTATTTGAACTAAGTAAACCACAACATTAATAGGGTGCTGCTGTATATGTTCTGTATATGTTCTATACTTGTGAGTCACTATCTGATGTTTTGGGCTGAGCGCTGATTGGCACTCTCTTTTTCACTTCTCTTTCTGAAAAAGTGGATCTAAAGTTGTGACAGAAGACAAGCATGTGAAAACTATAGTGAGAAAACCAAACTGTTTTGAGTGCGGGTAACTAGTGAAGTTTGATGAAGGGGGGTTTTGTAAATGAATAAAAACATATTCATCAACATTAAAACCAAACATTTCTTTTTTTATGTATTTGGAAAATTGCTATAGACCCGAATAATAATGTTTGCAGGGCCTGATTTGGCCCCTGGGCCGCAAGTTGAATAGTCGTGGTCTAACGTATCAGTGAGAGTCAGCCTTACAAACCATCTCCATTACAGCACTAACTATTCATGGATTTCCGATTTGTGTAACATACATTATTTCCTTATTGAAAAGATAAACTATGAGTTTTATTCCAAATGGCTATATATGGTATCGGCCCCGTCCTCATTCTTCTTCAATGATCTTTAGGGATGTTGTGCTTTAAAAACATGTATTTTTTTTGGATCTGCCTCCCACTGTTGAAGAATATCAATTTACTAAATATTGTATCCCATTTGAATTGTTATAATTATTTTGTCAAGCGTCACCTTTGAACTTAAATAGGTTCTTGAATAATGTGCATCATTTTATTCGTCTACATACTACATAAGAAGAAAACCAGCAGAAAAAATAAGCAGACTGGTCCATGTGATGCTATTTGGTGAATTCTTTCCTGTTTGGCCTCCCACTGACTCTGCAGTCTGGTAGTGACCCCCTTGGTGCAAGCAGACACACAAACAAGTGAATACCATTACCTTCAAATAGCAAAAGAATTATTATATCAAAGGTCCTGTAACTTTTCTGCTATAATCCATCAAAAGTGAATGAGACAGTTTATATCCTCCACTCAACAAGTTGCCGTCATTCACAGTGACTTCTGGAGCTGGCAGAGTTCCAGGGCACATTATAGACAGCAGGTGGTATAGTTGCCCTTTGAAAATCTGGCAACCGCAATTATTACCGTTTTATTATTACCAGCCGTACATCATATAGTTTTATTTAGACACCAGGAGCACATATGTGTCGCAGAAGGGTTTGTTACGGTCTTCACTTCCTTTACATGGACTCCTACACAGCATCCGCTTCCCCTCAGCCTCACCACATCACAGCACATTAATGAGGGCCATCCGTAACATGTTGCCCCCAAACTCCTCGCCTGCGCCCCTCCTGCCGTTCGCGAGGCATCAAGGTCACGCTGGGTCCAAAACATGCTCTCCTCCTCCCTCCGGACGCCTCCTGACCTTGCTCTAGATTTTTGGTTCAGTGGGGCGTCTGTGTTTTGGTCTGAGGGCTGGATCGGTGCTGTGGGGGTCGATCGATGGGATTGAAGAGACGGTGTTGAATTAGGTTAAATTTGCCGGAATGACCGTTTATATAATTGTCACAGTATTTATATGAATTGCAAAGAACCAAAAGATTACGGATGTTAGTTTTTGCCAAAAGTCAATGGAGGTCAGACATTGACGCAGGCAAGAACATGCATCAGAAACGTTTAAACAAGATTATGGGCCATGAGCAAGCAGTGAACTTACAAACTAAACAACAGCTTTCAGTCATCATAGTTCTCACAAAAAGTGTTGTTGTTTAGCAGTTGTGTTTTGTGACTGAAGTGACTAATTGAATGATGATCTGAAATGTTTTTGAGTAGGCTTTCTGGTCTAAACTGAGACAGTATAGGATATTCTCATTCAAAATTACTTCAAAACACCCCCCTCCCCCAGTCAACATCACGTGGAATGGTTCTTATTTGAAAAGAATGAACTTATTCATATGATCAAGGAAAATGTGCCATAAGAAAGTAGTTTTGCAGAAAATTATATTATTACAGTGAGACGTCATATCGAAATTATTCAAAAGTACAATTCCCACTATTTCATGTCAATTATCCAATCAGAGAGCAGAAGGAAAAAAGGCTGGTCTAGCTCTTTCTATTTCTCATTTTTTAACAACATTCACAAACACAAAAAATAGCATATTTGTTCAAATGAAAGTGATCAAATATAAAGTTACCGTTCAGATTGTTTCTAGCTAAGCTCCAGTAGGGGGTTTTCTTCTGTTACTCACAACAAGCGTGAAATGGATCTACAGAGACCTTACACAGTTAATCTATGCAGAAACTGAAACCAACCTTCACCTCTCATGTGCTATTAAGATTATGGTCTCTAATAAGCACTCAAAAGCACAATATTCTTGCCGCACGTGTTTGCCATAAGATGCTGCCTGCAGGACTTTTGTCGCCTCGGTCCCTGGAGCTGAGGTGTAAATCCGAGTGTAAAGAGCTCCAGTCTGAGCAGGTGGCTGTTCAAGTCACGCCTCAAAGTTAAAAATAGCGCACACTTTTAATTTGGGTCCATCTACACACCACTGTTTACAATTCTGTTATGGGCACAAACAGTCATATTCATGTATTTTACCTTAATGTTGTTGTCTCATAATGCCTCAAACCATTCTGAAGTATGGTTTTATGCGTTCAAATAAAACTAAAAATGAAACCACAAATAAAATCCACACCAACACAGCAGCGACTCTGCATAAAGTTCAGCCGGGTTTTTGGAATTTCAAATTAGTCAGAAAGACTGTGATCCAGGTTGACAGAACTCACAGCATCAAGCTAATCTCACTGGTAAAGTAACAAGTGGCCAGTTGTTACTGCCACTTGTTACTTTACCAGATCTCGTTATGATTCTCAAATCATCAACGACAAAACAAGGAATAAAACAAGGATTTCTGTCCGGGATGCCTTTGTGAAAAAGGTGTTTGTTATAGATTGGTTGTTAACAAATATTCAGATTTCATGGTCCCAGCTGGATGCGTCTGCATATCTGGCAACCTGAGTCAGGGAGAGTGGGAGAGGTTGCTGTACCATTTTTGGCTAGATGTGTACATACTGCTCCTTTAAGTGGTGAAGTCCGAAGTCCTTGGGTCCTTGAGATGCTGTACTTACTGTTCCTATCTCCTCCCAGCTCCATACGGCTGGCCTCAACAGAAGGTCAACCATTAGGAGCGATAAGGACAAGGAAGTTGCTATTTTAAGCAATTTTCGGATGCAGCCTTAGGTACAATTTGATTTCATTTTTCATTCACAGTGCCCTAAATACAGAAAGTCTTTGAAAGTGACATGTAAAAGTTTCAATAGTGAGCCGTCAGCTGAATATAAGTACATGTATTTGGGGTTAATGGCCTCAGTGCTCTGTCAGCTTTTCATGTTCAGTGAAGCTAATTAATCTCCTCTCCACTCAGACTCGAGAGGTGTCAGAAAACTCCCATGTCGCACAGTCAGAATAATACGCCGTAAACCCAAGCGGGACACCATTATCCGCACACATGTTAGGTCCATGGAGCGTGTGCCTGATTTTCACAGGTCCTGGGAAATTAAGGCATTTTCTATGTCTGTACGCTTCAGTGGGCTTCGTATGCACTTTACTCATAAATATAACCATGCATTATTCAGTGCTGCTCCTTCATCTAATGCCCCTAATGTGCCCAACAGCCATAAAGTACTGTCCTCCATGCAGGGTGGCAGACACACACATGTACAGACACACACACACACATATGCACACACACACCTACGCACACACACACACTGCCTTTGTCCGGGCCATTTGCTGTCTCTACCTCTCAAAATGTCCCCTGTTGCTAATTTAGGTTCATTTAGGCAAAGAACTCATGGATGCAAGTCTTCGTTTCCTGTCTCGCTCTGTAGGTTTGAGGCTGTATCCTCTACATACAATATATGGATTGGTTTGGACAGTAGTGGTTGTTTTCATTGACAATAATTAGGTTGTTTGTAAAATGCACTTTGTAGGTATACAAATAAATGCAGATAAATGTGATAGAAAGAGCAGTGGGAGAGAGGTGTAGGGTCAGAGAGTTTTTGGCCTGTCCTGTCTGTGTGTGTTGTCTTGTCTTATTCCCTATAATATGACATTGTATTGTGTTACTGTGTGTACTGAATAGAATTATATTGTCATGAAACTTGTTTTTGTATATTTTTTGACGACTTTGTCCCAAACGCTGTGTTGAATTCTCAAAACTGTGTATGTGTGTCTGTTATTTTGTACTGTGAAATAAATGCTTTAATTGATTGATAATATATATTTTCGGAACAAGTACTTTTTTGAACACTTTTTTTCTCTCTCTTTTCATAACTGTTTTTTGTGGCAAGGTTTTGACAAATAAATGTTTAACTTGAGCCTGAATCCTATCGCTCTTTGTGAAATTGTTGTACTTTACATCTGTTCTATCGATTTTAATCAATTTTAATTTCAAGTCAAACTATTCAAAAATTAAGACAAATGCAACTTATTTCAAGCATTGACTTAAGTATTTCATGTCCTTCTTTTTTTGGTTTTAAGCTTATAGCCGGGACTAATTTGCCGTGTCTCCCTCTCACAGGACTTTAGCACACTTCTAATGGAATAACAAAGTATTATAGTGTCAAGAGATTATAAATATATGTTACTGTTGCCCATACCCGTCAGTATCCTTTCCATGTCTTCTGTCTTGTTTGAGCTTCTCCAAAATATATTTTCCTCTCCCAGTGGCCCTGCAGTGCCAGCTCCCAACTGAATTTTAGGATTTAGAACAAACAAGGATTTGTCTATCTCATTCCATAAAGCTCTTAGTCTTGGATCCTGTTCAGTTTGCTGTGTACATTCTTCAGAAAACATTTTATGGACACTTGTCTTTTCCTCATGCAATAGCTTTGTCTATAATTGATTTGCCTGTCTGTTGTAATTGGTTCATTCCACTGCTGTGTGTTTGTTTTCACCGAGCACTTTCACTTTTTGGAAGCGCACTATCTCAAAATAAGGGTTTGTGTCTTCTAAGGTGCTAATGCGTCGTTAAAGTGGAGTTTGGTGCAGCTTGGGGCAGAAAGATTCATGAATATTGAAATAGAACTGCAAATGGATCACTCCCTCTAGCAACGCACACATAAAATAACACTAACACTGCAACTTTCGAAACATGTCCAATAACAAAATCGAACTACTACTTGTATAAAGTGGATTTCAACGGTCTTTTTCCTAAGTATATGCGATTAAAGCTGGAGTTTTGTGTTTCATATGTATAGCACTGTTTGTCCCATAAGAAAGAGTCTTGTAAAACTAAAATGTAAAACAAATCAGACCACAACATACGAAAAGAAAGGAAGAGCCCAGTTAGTCACTATTTGATGTTTTAGGCAGAGAGCTGATTGGAGAGAGAGTGGTCCTCAATTTCTTTCACTATTCTGTCTGAAAACGCTAATCCAAAGATCTGACAAAACCGAACTGTTCAGAAAGCAAGGAACTAGTTACAGGACTAGACTATAAGCTGCTACTTTTTTCAACTCCTGTGAACCCCTGTATATATTTTTATTTTGTTAGCGTTCTGGCCGCACACAGGAATGGATTTGGACACTGGTCAATCAGCTGCAGATCTTCATTCCTGCTTCCCATGTGTTTATGTGAACAGCAGAGAGAGCTCACACGGGAAGTACAAGGACGAAGAAGCACTTGCTTTTATGTAATTGGGAATGTTTAGGAAAATCATGCTGTCTCCAACAGTCGTCTATGGACTTGTTTTGCTCCACCAACTGTTGGATAAGTGTTAAATTATAACGTTGAAACTTAGGGATTATGTTCAAGTGCGACGTTTATGTGGACAACATTTACATTTATTATTAAAATGTTGCTGGTGTGGTTTATATACATATGTATGCTTAATAGTCCAGCAAGTACATCATTTCATGGATTTCATTTATTTGTGGTTTAGAAAGATAGACACCCCACCTTTAAGTTATCCTCAAAATTTAAACTTTCACTTCTAAAATCCAACTTTACAACAAATAATCTAATAGAAAATATTTCAAGCGCCCACAGTATATTTTGTCTTGTATATGTTTGTGTATAGTGTAGAGTTTCACTTTTCAGTTATCACCAGATGTATTTAGTTCAAGGCTACATTGAAAAAAAAAAG
>JAPMNZ010925079.1:0-11670 GCA_029875035.1 Pomatoschistus microps
ATCTCACACTGGCCGCGGGGAGGAGGGGGAGGAGGAGGGGGAGGCGGTTTAGAGGGTCCACACAGGTACAGGTTTTTCAGGGGAGCCGTGCAGAGTAACCCAGACTGTGGCTCTGTCTCAGGTGCTGGAGGAGATCTCGTGTTATCCAGAGAACCACGAGGCCAAGGAGCTGAGAAGGATACTGACACAACCACATTTCATGGTGAGTTTTGACGACTTACGGCATCGCTGTTGGAAACGAAACTCAATTTAAGGTACTTCTTCCATCTGTTGTTTTGTGAGGCTCTGGTCTGTGCGAATTCAACGAGACGACTACTGTTGTGTTTCCGGGCTTCACTTTTGTGATTTAGGCCNAGGCTCTGATCTGTGCGAATTCAACGAGACGACTACTGTTGTGTTTCCGGGCTTCACTTTTGTGATTTAGGGCTATACAAGAATAAAACTTGTTGAATTGTTTGAACAAACTTGAATGAGGGGATTGCAGTAGAATGTGAAACTAGGAGTGTTGTCAAAAGGATCTGAAAATAGTGCTAAAACCTCCTCCTACATGTCTTGGTAAATGTCCAAGTATCTTTTCCATTAATTTAATGTTAAAAATAGTGTCAATAAACTATTTGACTATGCAATATTAATCCATCAGAACTAATGGGTTTTGGCGCTGACAAGTTCAATGATTATAGTAATTGTGAGGCATAACGAGCATTTCCTTTGTTTAGACGTTTTAATAGGCAGTTAAGCTTTTGGACTGTTGGATCATGAAGACAATTTACTTAGATTCATAACAATGGAAGACACTGTGCCATTAAACATCATAATTGTTGTAGCGTCTGCAGAGTTTGCGATGACAAAAAACACATTCATCTTTCTTATCCGACTAATCCCATCACATGAATCAATGGCTCTTTTTCACCCTTAACAAAAGAGAGAGAATGTAATCACATCAGTTCTAACCTAATCGTGGAGTGAAATGCCTCCGTTCGGGGGCGGATGGTCTCCTGCTGAATCATGTTTGATATGACTGGATCCTTCGGTGCCAGTGCAGTGTAAACTCGCAGAGGGTCGAGAGGCAGCGCCCGCCCACATTCCTCTGAGCTCAGGCCACGGTCAACACCAGCAGACTCCTGGGAATATCACTTTTGTTTACAGGAATATTAGTGGGATTGTAGGTGTAAGATTCTCCCATCACTCGGGAGTAGGATTGTTTCTGTTGTAAAGGTTGGCCTTGAGCAAGACTGGATGTTGTTGAACCAGAAGTACTATTTTTCTGACTCACAAATCCTGGGAAGTTTGATATTTACAGGAATTTTTATTTTCATTCATTGTAATTATTGTACTGTGGAATCAGACTCTTGATCATCATCCTTATATTGACATTCTTAACATCAGTCACGATATCAAATGTTTAATGATCAAAGCCTTTTATGGACTAATATTTAAAGCTGGGGTACTTGACTTTCAAACCATAAACGGTGGGGACTGTAATGAAATCTATCCTCGCTCTTTAAACAGTTTGGTTCTATCTCTTGTTATCACATACATGGATTGTGTGGCCTCTTTCACATTTTTAGATCAGATTTTTTTAGACAAACGTGAAAAAGAGAGGAATCAGGATCATTCCCAATCAGCCAATCCACTCTCAGAATCTAAAAGACGGCATATTTTCTGACAAGACAAAAACAGAACGTTGCAGTTTGTTCACACAATGTTACTTCCACTTTTCCTGATTTTCTAGATTAAACTTTTCATCGCTGTTAGAGACGAGCATGTAATTCCAGTTGACTCTGGAGCCGAGTTTTCATCTGTACTTTTCGGAGAGGGTTCCACATCCAAACACACATATTTCCTTTTTCTCATAATTGAAGTAACTGTGAGCCGCAGTGGGATTAGAGTTAACCCTGGCCTCATTAGGGGACACTGTCTCCACATGCGCTCCACTTCACACAGCCGTGACTTCCTGCGTGTCCACGAGCATCACGTCTTTGGGTGCTTGATGAAGTCTGACGTGGAGCTGGACCAGGCCTCAGGATAAACGTGTGTGTCTGCGTGTGTTTGTGTGTGTGTGTGTGTGTGTCTGCGTGTGTATGTGCGGGCGTGTGTGTGTCTGTGTGTATGTGCGGATGTGTGTGTATGTGTGTATGTGGGGACGTGTGTGTGTCTGTGTCTGCCTGCGCGTGTGTGTGTGTCTGCGTGTGTTTGTGTGTATGTGCGAACGTGTGCGTGTGTGTGTGTCTGCCTGTGTGTGTGCGTGTGTGTCTGCCTGGTGTGTGTCTGTGTGTGTGTGCGCCTGCATGCATGTGCCACTCGTGGGACGGACTGGCGAGCGTCTTTAGAGTTTGATGGGTTGATTGTTGCCCTTTGAAGATCAAACCAGTCTCTTTGAAATGACGTCCTCAGTGATGGAAGCTTATCATTTTTATGCCAGACTAGAATAGAGTTGTCGTAAATATAGACCTGTTTTTTGTAGATAAAAAGGCAAAAAGTTGATTTGAGCAGCTCAATCCGCACACGGGGACATTCCAAGGTTTTTTTTCTTAAATGCAGTTGTTTTATTTCAATCAAAAGGATATACTGTAGTAGCTAAGCAGGTTAAATTGGAACATCTTCACACTAGAGGCCTGTCTCATGCTTTGGGGGAAATTGTTCCATTTAAGGCCGTGTTCATCCGTGTATGTCTGGTTCACTAAACCGGACTAAATGTGGGGAAATCCAGCTTCACAGACCTGTTTCAAAATATGTAAACTGACTTAAGTCATTGTCTCCTGTTGGTCTGGTTTACTTCACAAAACTGATTAGGCCGCATTGATTATTACTTCAAAAAGAACACCTTTTGTCATTGTTTTTCTTGTCTTCTCCATCATGATGTAGCACTGTTCAGGTGTAGTGAAGTGATCTTCTCGTGTGTGGTTTGCGCAGGCGTTGCTTCAGGCGCATGACGTTGTGGCCCATGAGGTGTACAGTGACGAGGCGCTGAGGGTGACCCCGCCCCCCACCTCGCCGTACCTGAACGGAGACTCGCCGGAGAGCACCAACGGAGACATGGACCTGGAGAACGTGACCCGAGTGCGACTGGTGCAGTTTCAGAAGAACACAGACGAGCCCATGGTACGCTGTGACCATCAAACTATTGTTACTATTATTCACACACTATTACTATTAGTACCAGTTATTACTGCTATTTCTACTGTTACATCTATATTTCTATCACTGCTATTACTACTATTATTATCTATTATTATTTTTATCAGTACTGTACTATTATCACTGTATGATAATATTACTACTGGTAATGTCAGTTTTGTTTGTATAGCCCAAATACAACAAAGTGCTTAATTTTGAAAAAAGGAAAACAATATGCATACACACAAATACATATTATTTAAAACGTTAGAATTTATTTGGTTTTAAAAGCCAAAGCAAAAATGTGTCTTTAGACTATATTTAAAAAACCACTAATGAAGGAGCTGCTCTAATATACAGAGGTAAACACACAGTCATTAGTATTACTGCATTTCTCACTGTATTATTACTGTTATTACCATAGTACTATTACTACACCCATTATGTGCAACACGGGAAACTCAAGGCTGTGTTTGTGTTTCTAGGGCATCACGCTGAAGATGAACGACTCCAATCACTGCATCGTGGCCAGGATTATGCACGGAGGAATGATTCACAGACAAGGTGCGTGTAACAGTCTCGAAACAGTCGACTTCTAATCACCAGTGGATGTTGCAAGCTCTCTGCTGTTCCCTGGCTTCTCTGTGTAGTTGTTACTTCAAAAATAATACCTTAGACTTAGTTTGTAATTGTTGGATTTTGTTCAAAGAGCACGTTTTATGGTTTGTCCAGGAGAGACCTTCTTAAAATAATCAAGTATTTTATTTCATGTTTTAGTAGGAAACACAAAATTACGTTTAAATTACACTCCCCCACTCTCCATATAATCTGCTGAACTGAAGATGTAAGCATTTCTACCATAGGGGGCCAGCAGCATAAAGAGTGGATTTAGAAGTATTTCAGTTCAAAAGGATTTACATATTTTATGAAGGTGACACATTTCAAAAAGACAAACATTAACTAATAAATGAATCCCGTACATTTCAGAACATGTTTGTAGAAATGTTACGTACAGTGCAGACATAATATTGAGGGCTTTGCATATTGTTAATTTTGACCGTTCAAGTCGCGATTTGTGATTTGTTTTGTTGCCCTAATGATTTTTTATATTCACCAAAAGCGGATTTGCCATATGGAGTCAAACTATCACATTACTGTCGTGTTTACTCCTGCGCCCAACTATGGTAATCATTTCCTGCAGTTCTATTTGCTGCTATGTGTAAATAAACCGTTCCATTTGTTTGGTATTAAAGCAGTGCCTCTTCTCGGTGTAATCAGACAGAGGCTCCAGAGAATGTGAAAGAGGAAGAGGTGTGTTTCATTCATCATTGTCTCTTTATTTCAGGAACGCTGCACGTTGGAGATGAGATCAGGGAGATCAATGGCATCAGCGTGGCCAATCAGACGGTCGAGCAGCTGCAGAAGATGCTGGTGAGTTCGTTTTGTCGGACTGTCATTTCATCCTGTTGCATTTGTTTGAGTAATTTTCATTTTGAAATACTTTTGTCCAACTAGTTAACCCCCCCCACCACATGTTGCACACCACTCTCCAAGATCTGTGTCATAAATAACTACTTAAGTATTTACCTGGAAGGGAGTATATTTTGACTTTCTATTGGGAAACAACTTAGGTAGATGAGTTTGGGTTAATACCAAACTGTGGACCCTGCATCAGAAAACCTTTTATGTTCAAGACAATACTAAATCCAGAATAAATACATTTTGCGTTAAACAATTCGGAAGTACAAAGACAAATGTGTGGTTTTTTTGTATTCATAGTGAAATGCAGGTCGTGGTTTCACCAAGAAATGTGGTCATCATTTTACGACTGAATGCATAACTGTCACCTTCAAAACGGAAACTAGATCATTTTCTTTTACTCAGGTGTAATATTTTACAGAGATACTGCGATTAACAAGAATATTGAGACGTGGTCAAATGCCAGGAACTGTTGTTATAGTCCGCAAAAGTGTGAATAGGCCAGAGCTGCTACAAATACACAGTAGACGGCACCAGTAAATAACTAGACATAGAAATTACCTTTTCAACTCTGCAGAGCTAATTTTAAAAAACGTTTACGATAGATAAATATTGAGCTACAAAATATATTGGCCTAGGTATTGTGTATGTAAATGTAAATATCTTGACAGACCTATCTAATACAATGCGTTTTTGTTCACAGAGGGAGATGAGAGGAAGCATCACTTTTAAAATTGTGCCAAGTTATCGAAGTCAAGGCTCGTGCGAGGTATTTACGTTGTGTCTTTTCTCTCCTTCTGATGTCGTTACTAACACAGTACTAATCAAGTGCTAACAAAGTGCTAACACCGTGGTAAGGCGGCACTGGTCTGAGCATGTGCGCATGTGTAAGCTCGGTCTGTGTGTGGGTCTTCATAATCCGCACACCAATTTAAAAATGAAGATACCGGAAGCACCCTCTCCTCTGCCCCGGGGCCCAGTCCAACCCCTGTGTGGGGTCCTGCTTCTGTCCTGTCTCAAAACAGGCCTCTCTTTTTGTTTGGATAGTAGATGCTGCAGATGCGCAATACGTTTCTGAAAGATATCTACAAACCATCACCAAATCCAAGAGAGAACTAGTGTTTGGTGATGCCACAAGAAACGCCTTATAATGTTATGTCTAATGCAGGTGTAGCAATATCTCATTTTAGTGATTATTGGTGTTTTATATATGATATGATAGGCCAGCCCTATGTAGAAGTGTGTATGACAGGTTAGACTTGACTTTTCTCAAAACATGGTTATCATCAGAACAAGATTTGGATTATGATTTTACTACATATATCCTAGATTGATCATGTTTTTAGATTTACTTCCAAGGACAGGGGTCTCCAACCGGTTCCAGAAAGGACCTTGTGGCTGCAGGTTATACTTCCAACACTGCACAGATGACTCCACCCATTTCCTCAGGTGAGTCCAGTTTTAACCTGAAGATTTGAGGAAATGGGTGGAGTCATTTGTGCTCCTGCTCAGTTTGGAACTGTTGGAAGTAAAACCTGCAGCCGCATGGCCCTTTCTGGAACCGGTTTGAGACCCCTGCTCTAGGACATCATTAGGGATGTTTCCAAGCAGCCATGTAATAAGATGGACCAAAACTATACTACAGCAATTAATATTTGGTATATCATTATGTGTTGGAATTAATAAAGCTCTTCTTACCTTGAGCTGCTTCACTGTGAGATGACCACATGGAAGTCTGCTGGTGTTGTACCAGTCTGCTGCCCCCTGGTGGACGCACATAGATGTGGTCTTTCTAAGAGGCACTACGTCAGTCCAGCGTGTGAAGGAGGCGTGTGCGTGTGTCCTGCTGATCTGTGTGTCTTATTACAGAAAGAGTCCCCCAACACGTCCAGGCAGTCCCCCGCTAATGGCCACTCCAGCATTAACAGTTCTATATTGGTAAGGATGCCACCAAATCTGACATAATCGTTCTCCGAGATTTCCCCGGAAACATCCACACACCACTCGGCGTCTTTTTCACATCATTGTTTGGGGTATATTTTGTCTGCGGTTTTGGTAATGATCAGTTTAATTGTCGTCTTTTTGAGTTGTGGTGGAACAGATGTGTCCAAATACGTGCTCGGTCTGATCTGTACTGAATTCACAAAGACTTTAACAAGACTTTACTGAAGTTACAACTGTTTACGACGGATGTTTTCATTCAGTCAAACTAATGATACATTTAACTGAGGCCTTTGATATCTGCATAAAGGGATTCTACTCTTGACAGATAAAGAATATGTATACAATGAATGACTTCTGAAAGTTCCCTTCTGGTTAAAAACATTGTTAATGCTATAGTGGAGCTTTATCATTTACAATTTATTTGTGAACTTAAGACAGTTAAGAGAAACATAATGCCTACCCTGATATACCTAGACTAAACCATGGACTAGATCAGGTCTGAGGCTGACTTTGGACCTATATGAAAGTTATTCCCTCCTTGATATTGACTGAAAATGTCAATATCCGATAGAGTCCGATATCTCAGTTAAATTGGTGTGCACTTTTGCTTGCTGCACTGAGCCAGTGGTGCAGGGGGCGCTGTAACACTCAGCTGCTTGCTTAGCTCTGCGATGCTTGGTTTGCCTTAACACGGTGAAGTCTGAGCCTCTCTTCAGTACGTATGCTGTGTATGGCGTTCTTTTTCTTGTTTTATTACACTATTATCTCAACAATCTGTTTCTATGTGTGAAAATGAGGCTAAATGTCTTTGTTATGAATGATGTACTTTTACAGGATCTGCCGTCCACCATTCAGCCAAAGGGTCGGCAGGTAGATATACTTAGTTTTTCTCACTACAGTTTGTTTGTTGTGTGTATGTCCTTGATCCTTTTCTGACCTTTACCTTTACTAAGCCAAAAGCACTTTCACACCACATTATTGATATGACCTACAACTGCCATGAACTGAGGAGAAGTTAGATAAGTGAATAAATAATCAAAATTAACTCTCACTATGTTTAGCTCCAAATTTGTGAATGTGAATGTTTTTTCTTTCCCAAACAGACTGGTACTAATGACACCAGCATTATCACATAAACATAAAAGGTCAAAAAACAGAATTAGTTTTGTTCCCTTTCTGTGTCACCCCGTAGATGACATGCATGCAATAATTTAACCCACAATCATGTCCAATAAAATCCTATCATTACCACCTACCACCAGAGGGCACTGCAGATCAGTAGTGCCCACCTACCCTTGTCCCAGGGCTCCAGACTAACACTCAGGTGCACCAGCGAGGCTTTATGTGCACCAGACTTTGCAACCACAATTGAATAAATACAAAATATGTTAATTGGATGGAATAATTTTGATTATACACGTCCATAAGTCCATGGCTGGGCTGCGAAAGGGAGACAGCCCGACGTAAGATTTCGGCTGCGTCTGGTACACCGCTCTGGAGCCCTTGTGTGTCCCACCCCCTCATCATTGTAGTGTTGCGTAGAGGATGCATATCGCTGCATGATGTGTGTGATGCTTTCAAATCCTAGATTGTTGCCAGACCTCCAATCAAGGACAAATTGTCTGTGAAGGTAAGATTTAGGGAAAACAACACAATATTACAACTTGCATATGTGCTGGACTTCAACTAGAATAAAGATGTTTAATTTTGTCTTAATTGACACGTAGGCAGTCCCAGTGGCATCATTACCAGAGTTCAGAGGCTCATTACAGGTCCTATCTCACTGGAGAGGGCCTTTTTCCAACCACAACTCTTCTCACCCTCATCTCTGCGCTCATTATCTTGTACAAAAGCTGCAGTCACTTCCACCTGTCGCTCTGCAAACACAATCACTTTTTCAAAATCTGTAACTTCTCAACAATTTTGTCCCTACAACAGATATATGTCCGAGCCCAGTTTGAGTACGACCCCTCCAAAGACGAACTCATCCCCTGTAAAGAGGCAGGAATCCGGTTTCGTGTTGGAGACATTATTCAGATCATCTCCAAAGACGACCATAACTGGTGGCAGGGAAAACTGGAAAACATGAAGAACAGCACTGCGGGACTCATCCCATCTCCTGAACTGCAGGAGTGGTAAGAAAAAAATTGTTTATTGATGCATTTCTGGGTCGAGGGTGTGGCAATCGGAGCTGCACCCAAGAATAAAACCTTACAATTAAAATCAATGCATTTCCTTCCTACTGGTGCAGGATAGATACTTTTTATATACCTTTTATCTGACTTTGAATTTTCCCCTTCCTATCATTGTATTGAAAACTGTGAGCTAGAATTTCTATGTCTCTATCATCAAAATAAAACTTGCTGATTTAAGAAAGTAAAAAATGTCTACTTTATACTACTTTTAGTCAACGTTGCCTAAAAGGATTGATCATCTCACACAATAAAACTCTGAGTGTATATCTCTCATCTCAACTAAGCTCGGATTAAAAGAAAACTGACTTTGTGTTGTTGTTCCAGTCGCAAAAATGTGGGTTGCGTAATCTCAATCATGATAATCACTGTAAATGTCTCCAGTGTGAGATCAATAAAGTATCTTATCTTAACACTGCTCTATATAGATGTTATGCTATTACATTGTATAACCACCTCGGTAATGTCTCTTAAGAAACATGTGAAACCTTAAACATGAAGTGTGTGTTCTGTAGGCGTGTGGCGTGTATAGCCATGGAGAAGACCAAGCAGGAGCAGCAGGCCAGTTGCACCTGGTTTGGCAAGAAAAAGAAACAATACAAAGACAAGTATTTGGCAAAGCACAACGCAGGTAAGAAACCGGGATGACACACTCTGGCATGGAGGACACACCCAAGGCTCTTTTTTTTTTTTTTATGTGACAAACCGGTCTGGCCACGACGTAATGTGGCACCACCAAAGTCAGGATGTAAGAGAAGATTTTCCGTTTGTCATCTGCGCTCGGTTGTGTATTCAGAATTCATGTTTCACAGCTGTTTTCAGGCCGGGTCATGTTACTGCTGCTGGGGCCAAAGTCACTGCGCGTGTGTTTTTAGACAGAAACGCTGACACAGGCAACATGTTGTGGAGGTTTGCTAATGATTGTCAACTTTATCGGCTTGTTTTGGGTCAGTTCTATGATTGCACACGCTGTTACCACTCCAGCCACTATTTCCCTATTAGCAGGACAAAAACACACAGATCTGATGCTACTCTTTAGGCACTACAGATTTTTTGGAGCCCTGAGCTTTTATAAAAGATAGAGGAATAGTAAAATGAAGTACATAAATAACGATTAGAAAAGGGATTTAATTTGTGGGAAGCCGCTGCATATGAAGTGCCCTGGAGTTTTAGGCTCTGACAGCATAGTTAATATAAATACTAGACAATATGAATATTATATAAAAGGACCAAGTGCTACAAAACCTGCTTTCCATACAGGTACATTGATATTTTTTCAAGTTCATTCACACTATTGTTTATTTTACCATAAACAATGAAATGTAATGGTAGTAGCATTAAAGGAGCAGTATGTACGAATCTGGAAAAGGTTGCAGTACCACTTTTGGCCAATTTCCCTGACTCAGGTTGCCAGATATGCAGACGAATCCAGCTGGGACCATAATAACTGAATAGACAAGAGTTTTGTCAAGAACAAATCTATAACCAAAACCTTTTTCACAAAGATTGAAATCCTGGTTTTATTCCTTGTTTTGACATTTGCGTTAAAACATAAGGAATATTGCGTTTTCTGTTGAACATATCAATATAGAACAGGTTAGAAATTATCTTTTTTTGTATAATCTGGCAAATAAATACATAGAGCATCATTCCAGAATCAAAAAGTCGTAAACGTAGTCACTTCTTTCCAGATTGAAGGGAAACAATAGGTGTATGTTGAATGTACAATAAATGTGAAATGTGTTTATTTATTTTTTCATAAAAGGGAGATTGCATTTCAACAAATAATTGTTTTGTTACTTCCCAAAACAAAACAGTAGCGACATAAGTCCAGGTGACATTTTTAGTGAAACCAGTGCACCATTGGCCTGGCGCACACGGCAACTTTGCTGTGGGACGTATTTTGATCGGGTCGACCTCGGATTGCATGTTCGGATTGTGTGGTTCAAAGAGGTCAAAGCAATAACACCTGTTTAATGACCAAGAGACCGGAGCAGACCACCTAAACTAGTCCAGCTAAACTAGACCCTCCACACACGCCCACAACACTCTGACTCAGTGGCACATGGCTCATTGGTTTGTGCGTTCGTGAGCCAAAAGTCTGAGTCAGTGTCACTGCGACTCCCAAAACACAATAGGTTCCCCATCTTTGAGTTTGTGTAATATTCTGCGGTGACACTTCATGAGTCGAGCTGGTGTCATAGTTGAGACTCGGGTGTCATCTTGTGTAGGGAAAGCTGTACAGTATGTTCCCAGCAGCTGCTATGTGCGAACAGGGAATCTGAGACGCCTCCAACCCACCGTCTACTCACTGCAGCCCACTCCACTGCACCGGGGTGAAGGCTGAAGTTTAGAGTCAGGGAAGACGCAAAGAAAATGGGAGAATAACTGCATTTTCCTTAATAGTTATGGAAGCTGGGGTAACTTTTTTTTCAAACCATAAAAATGGAAAAGAATTTATTTAAATTGACCCTAATTTATAAGCTTTGCAGAGCTTTTTGGGGAGTCCAATTTGTACAATAGTCACACAGATATGCGCACAAACTTTAAAAGTATTTGATATGAAAATAAACAAATAAAACTATTGTAGTTTCTCTCTAAAGAGTTCTTGTTTTTCTAGTGAAATAAAGACGGCATGTTGTGTGTTAGTTTTATTCACATAAATATACTCTTAAAAGACTGACAAAAAGCATGTGTGGGTCAAGAAGCAAGAAAGTTAGGTACCCCAGCTTTAATCTATGCATCTTATTCAAGTGTCAAAATAGAGTGAAATCTGTATATTTGTCAAATCTGCAGAGCAATATCCCATAACGGTCACAGATTTACAAGGTCATGGTAGCACAAGTTGGGCTTTTAGTTCATCTGGTTCTATAGTAGCATATGTATAGTTTTACATTCAACATCCTACATCCTCATATTGTTTTGATTATTAAGATAT
>JAPMNZ010925213.1:0-14708 GCA_029875035.1 Pomatoschistus microps
ATGTGTATATGTGAATATACCTCCTCATCGGGAACAAAAGGCACACCTCATGCATGTTATTCTGCACAGTTATGACTCCCACTCAGCACTGATCCAAATCTACTCATCGATGTGACCTGAGCCTGACACTTTTCCATTATTTTCTTAATAAAAAAAATTAAAAGGACTAAGCAGCTGCTTAGTCGTCATCAATCAGCTTCTCCGCGCCGTTCTCTGTCTGTTGAACCGGTTCATCAGTGCCCCCCTGCTCCTCGTCATCCTCATCCGTGTATGAGAAGGACTGGCTGCTGTAGCTCAGCATGGTTCGAGACAGGTCCACCTCGATGGGGAACACGTCTGCCTCTTTCAGCTCTGCGTAACACTCATCGTAGTAGTGTGACATGCTTGAAACAAAGCGCTGCAGCTGGAACACGATGTCCTGAACTGTGTTTGAGAAACAGGCACTGGTTAGTTAAACAACTAAGTGAAGTGTTTTTACAGAAAGAACAGGTGAAACAATCGGAGCAGGCTATTTGTCTACAGTCCAGAGCAAGTGATCTGTCAAATCCTGACTTTAACAACAGGGCCTTTCTGAGTGGAGTTTGCATGTTCTCCCTGTGTCTGCATAGGTTTCCTCCGGGTGCTCTGGTTTCTGAGACAACTAAAAACACGCACAACCAGTATGTGCCATCGGCCCCTCCGACCACCACCAACCATTCTCACACACACACACGCACGCACGCACGCACACACACATTCTCTAACATACTCTAACCACTGTGTTGTCCATTTACACATTTAATATTGTAAAGTGATATGAAATACCTTATTTAACCGCAATTCAATATATATTATTTTATATGCAAAATGCATAGTGTTGTTTTAATTGATATAAATATTTTCCAAAATTACACATACCATGTTTTTGATCAAGAAGTTCTATTTTCTCCAAAACATCTTTCCTCATTTTTGCAAAGCGGGCACGGGCTTCTTGGCGACATCGGAGAATCAGGCGATACTCATAGTTACCTGTACTAACTCTATACAAGGGCTCACCCATAGCCTGATGGAAAAAATATGTTTAAATATTACAATATTTCAAGAAAGACTTGAGTGTTGAATTCACATTGCACTCACAATACTGCTGTATTCTTCATCATCCATTTCTTTAACCTTCAAACAGTAAGACTAAAAGACACAAAACCAATTTAATACAATCTTAAATTTAATTTAATTGCAAGAACTTGATTTCTCTTACCAAGTATTCAAACTTGACATCTAGATACTTTCTGATAGTAAGCTTGGTGTCTGGAATGGCTTTGTGAAGGTAAGTGTTAAGGTCATGGAGCATCTGTAAATACCAGATGATACAATAAGAGGAGCACAAGAACAGGAGGCGGTTTATATTCAAACAGAACTCACCGGTTTGATGGTCTTCAGAAGCTGAATACCTGATTTCTCAATGCTGCGGTGAGCGACTGCAAACTTTACAAACGCCTCACTGGCTGCGGCCTGCGGCTCCCGAACCCCAATAACAGAGAAGACGTCACCAAAGGCTGTTTAGGCAAAGAAGAGGTTTCATTTATAGCATTCTAGCATGAACACAACTGAAACACAAACAGATACACATGGACAGACCTCTGTGAGTTTGGGCCAGCTCAAAGAAAGCTCTCAGCAGTCTCTTTGTGTGCTCCATAAGTCCTGTAAACCATTCACACATCACAGCTGTGGCACTAAACAGCACTTTTTGCATTTGATAACTCCTCAATTTACCTTTGTAGAGCTCAGCTGTCTTTTCTAGTTCTTCTAGTCGCTTCACCAAACCGTCTGCACACACATTTATTTATTTATTTATTTGATATGGCAACAACAGTAACATTGGACAGACCACATGCACTGCCTTTAGTGTTATACCAAGAACATGCTAATTTTCAACACTGTTAGGACTTAAGAACTATACTCGTTTTCTATTGTTCAAAGTAATAACACAGATAAAATGGTGTCTTACCGTTGCACAAAATAGCTCTACTAAGTCCGAGGGCATCTGCTGTACCGGAGCTCATATTCTCAACAAGACGATGCTTCACTTTTTTTAGAACTAAAACAAAAAGATAATAGATGTTTAAATGTAAATCAAAACATGACAATAGAAAAAAATATTATAAAACAGGCAAGTGAGACCTATATCCAGTGATTTCCCTTGCTTTGGGTCCGCTTGCAATTTATTATAATGAATAACTGCTTCTCCCTGAAAAGCAAAAATATTGTCATTACACTGTTACTGTCACATGTGAGTTTTATAATGCAGACAACGGTCAAACTAACTAATCCTGTTATTCTCACATTACTGTCGGACTTTAATCCAGACCCAGGAAGTCATGGATTCTTTCTGCTCGTGGACAATGATTTTCTAAAACAACATAGCTGAGTAGGTTGGTGACGTAGGACCAGTAGCTTTTGTTCATTGTATGCCCCTCTAGCTCAGCCCCACATAGAATAACTTTGTCACCACAGTCCACACAGTCCAGAAGTGGGCTTCAGCACTGACCGCAGATTTCCCACAATCAAACGTGAGTACAGCTCTGACTCCACGATTTTTGAATGAAGTAACACCATTTGTTTAGTATTGTACCTGGACAGCTTGAATCATCTTTGCGACTTCCACTTTTGTCTTTCCTTTCACTGCTTTACCATTGACTCCCGTTATTTCGTCTCCTGCGGCCAGTGTGCCCTCCAGAGCTGCAGGAGTGTTATCAAAAACCTGGGAGGGACAAAGGCGACATTTGCCGTTACAAATATTAGAGGCAGAGTAAATCCAAATTTGTCCCACCTGCACAATGTAGAGACAAGGACAGTACTGTGCCCCTCCCCCAATGCTTATTCCAATCAAATTGTTAGCATCTTTCTTCAGGCTCACTGTTCCAGGAACTGTTGGAATCCCACTTAAAAAAAAAAAATAAAAGAAATACATTTAAACAATATCATCTTGAGGTGTTACTATCTGCGCGACCTGTTTATGGAATACTTAAAAACTCACAGCTTGTCTTCTTCCAGCTCGTAATCCATGTCTGTGAACATTATTGCCCTTTGAGGTTTCCTGGAAATATAAGATGCAAAATATAGAATGTATTATTATTATTATTGGATAGAGTTGCCAAAACGAGCTGTGTGGGGGGTAGGAAAAAGACGATCATATTTGTGTAGGACTTTCGGATACATCTGATCTACTCGAGCAGGTGGACTGACAGCTGCTGCTATGTGACAGACTGATATTACAATCGATAATTTCCTTTACAGGTTATTGAAATAAATACAGGCAATGGACATTCTAATGCATGTGTTATAATAAAAATGTGTTCAGAGTGATAACAACAAACAAGGCTGAATTTAGCTAGCTACTCGATGCTAATAGCAGGTGGAGCAGGCAGTGATGAAATTGTTTAAATCATAAACATTACCTATTATATGCAAGCTCGACGCCTTAGTACGAACTGTGTCCTCAAAGTGACGGACTGTAATCACTTTTCACCATTATAGAATGCACCAAAGGCTCATTATTTACTTTGGTGCGTCACTTCCGGTATCATCCGGAAAACACGGCCACAGGTGACTGGATCGTGGGATTGGATTGGTCCATAGGATTATTGTAGATACATAATGGATCCATGATGGGGCTGGCACAGAGGCACACGGGTGGTCTGTGGTTTGGTCCTGCAGCGTTTGCTCAACCGGTAAATAACTAACTTAACTATTGTGTCAATGTTATACTGGAGCCACAGAACCACAAGATGTACTTTTTGGGTCTTAAAACAGTTCAGTGGCAGAGATGATGAAGGCCACTAGATCAGATCATGTGTAACTAATCTATCAATATCATAATGGAGCTAATAGTGATAACTTGTTATGTCAAGAGACACATGGATATCATTTTGAATCAAGTTGAGGTACCAATCAAGTTTTTTTTTTATTCCTGTTGTTTCAGGATAAAGCCAATCCCCTTCCATTGCTCTCCCAGCACACCAGCAGCAAACATGGTAAGGTTTGAAGTTTTATTTGTTCCGAAGTCAACTTGAATGTTTTTTGTACTTTTTTATTTTTGGTAAATTCATTGTTTGGATTACAAGTATGAAATTACCAAATCTATACGTTGTCTCATTTTGACTATAACAATGTAAACTCTACATTTACAGATAACATGTAGGCTCAAATCTCTTTTAATCTCTATTACTACAGATTACTATAGCTTTGATATAGGTGCATTTATTTTTTATTTTTCAGGAATTAGAAATGAAACATATGGAACTGAAAGCTGGGGACAAGCTGAAAATAAAAGGCATGGTTCTGCATGACGCTGACAGGTATAATCCATGGATCCATGGTATAAACAAAAATAATGAGTCTTTTAGCTTTACCTAAAAGACTCATTCACTCTGTTAAATGTATATTTCTTAGTGGGTTTTGTTTTAAGATTCCAGATTGACCTCGGCTGGGATGAGGAGGATTTAGCTCTGCATTTTAATCCTCGTTTCAACGATGATATCGATGGAAACATTTTTGTGTGTAACTCTAAGATGGCTGGCTGCTGGGGCGATGAGAAACGGGAAGTGAACAGCACTCTGCACAAAGGGGCTGAAGCCAAGGTAGGATACCGATAAAATTGGTTAGGGATAGGAAAAATTTACAACTTTGGATATATAATCTTCTAGCATCTTTTATTACCATCTTGTGTCTTGCCTTTGGTGAAATTGTCTGTTTTCTGTCATCATTTTTGTATAGTTCTTTTTTGGACACTCAAAGATGCTTTACATGTCATTAGTCTCAGGTTTTGAAATACTCCCTATCACTATCGCTCCCTGTATTTAATTTCATGACATACATATTTACTTGTGAAACTCGTAAAGGGAATGCACTGCAAATCACAACAAATATTTCAAATTAATTGATGCACATGATTGTGACATATGGAAGCCATACAGTAGTTTGTATGACCTTATTGTTTGTACATAAACCACACATGCAAAATATGTATCAAAAACCATGTGGATTTTTATTCAGCTCTGTATGTAAAATATATATAATGTTTTCTAATAAGATTAGACTGCATGGTGTGGCCTGATTTTTTTCAGTTGGTGACTTCAGCTTTAGGGGTTAAAGGAAATAGACCATAGAATACTTGATTAAAAATAATCAAATCTATAGCTGCAGTAGAATAGTTTTGTTTAGTGCATCTTAACTACCATACCATTACCGACACAACATGAGACTCCAAACAGCAAAAAAGTAAAGTATCTGACAGGACACTGTCATGTCCCCTGCATTATAGATAGATAGATGGATAGATGGATGGCTAGGGTCCGTTGTCTGATTTTCTCTTTTTGATGAAGTGATTTAAAAACCATTCACATATGTAGATAAGTAAGCACACAACCTGATCCAACATCTTTTTCAAAATGCATGGGTTTTACACCAACAATATGAGAATAAGACCAAAGGTTGGAAACGCACAAAGAAGTTCTATGCATTTGAACGATCTATGCAATGATCTGAGACTCTTAGGTGGTTCTGTAACCACCTTAGAGTCTCAGATTTTATTCATTAATGTTGATCATTCTCAGTCCTTTTCCTGTCCATAAATAAAATGTATAATATTCGTTGGTTGTGGTATATTGTAATAAAATGTAGGTCAATTCAGGTGTTGTGACAGTATAGCGTTGTCACTGAGTTACTACAGTATGTGCTACTATTGAGTCCTTTTTCTCTTTGAATTCAGATCTTGGTGACGTTTACTGGGGACATGTTTGAGGTGGAGCTCCCCGATGAACAACAAGTGCACTTCCCGAACCGTGAGGACATGGACGTCATCAAGTACCTGAGAATCAGAGGAGATTTCAAACTGACCTCCTTCAAGATCTGCTAGACTAGAGCATAATGTGTCATACTTTAATTATATGTGGCCGGCAAGATGATTTAAATTATTCAGTAATTATCATTAAGTTAGAAGCTTTGATGCTAAGACTTACCATGACATGTCATACCTCATTATTAAGCTAATCTCTCTCAACCACAGCATTGGTTTTATTCTGACAATTAAACACAAAGGGAAATGATGTATCTTTTTCATTAAACTCAGAATCAATCAACAATGGCAATCCTTCTTTACCTTTGGTCCAGTTTTGGTTCAAGCCACACCTAACTATCTACACTCACATTGTTCAGAAATATGTGACCATTGTCCAGTGTCTCATTTATTGTAGTTGTAAAACAAAAAATCAATGTTTTGTTTTATTCAGAATCCCATTTATTACATTTGTTTCATTTCAATCAAAAACTGATTATAGCATTTGGCATTATGCATTATTATGAACTATGTAAGCAAGTAAGTAAACCAACTTTCAGATACAAAGGGGAGGTACACCAAAATAAAATGACATAAGTAAATAAGGTAAAGTAACTGTAGAACCAGGTCCAACCAAAAACATCACTGCTTGTTTTTAGAATCAACTGATGTGGAGATATAGGCCATTCCAAAGGCTCTTACCAATAAAAAACAAGGAGTGCCAGCATTATAGTGTACCTTAAAAACTTTAAATGTTACAATCAATAATAGTTATCCTTTTCCCCCATAATTCATTGCCTTCATAGACTGCATCTTTAGCTAAATGTATATTTCATCCAAACTCTCTATTGCCTCCTCTCGACTGTACTTCCTCCAATCAATGGGGATCTCTCCTTGACCCACAAACTTCAACTCGTGGTACTCCTCCAGTTCTTTCTGAAAGTGACAGATAAACCATTTCCAGTAGACCAGCTTTGACCCATCAGGAGTGATCGACCAATCTGCGTAGGCCCCACCAGCTTTTTGGTATTGTTTGTAAGGAATAACCACATGTTGGAAGCTCTGAGGGCGGAATTTCTTATCACTGGCAGCAAGTGTTGGGCAAAAATCAATGACCATTTCCACTGTTCCTCGAATATGCCACCCTTCGATCCCTGTGGGCCGGTGAATGAGCACGCTGTGTTTCTCAGGTTGGTGGTTCTTTACCGTGTTGGTGCAGACAGCGGCACAGAAGGGACACGTTTCCCAACAACAGTTGCAAAGCTGATCGATCAGGATCTCCTCCGGCTGCAGGCGGTACTCATTCATTTGATCCAGTGGGAGGCTCTTGAGCTGCTCGGTAATAGGAGTAAGACGTTTCTCTATGGCGTCTCTAAGAAAGCTGTGATTTGTAACGCCACCACTGTTATGAGATAGAATCTGTAAATTGAGTTTGTCTCTCAAATAACTGTGAAACTCTTGCAGCCATTTTTCTACATTTCCTTTCTTCACATTTTCAGTTGCCTGGTGTAAAGCTATTCTGACCAGATTGCTGATCTCCTCAACATTTTTCTTAAGTAGAATGGGAGCTTTCTTCTCTCTCTGTATATATCCCTGCACTTCCTCCTTGATGAAGAGTTCAATGTGTGCTTTTGGGTTCTCTATGTACGCCATGTATCTGTTAAAATCACCTTTCTCTGCCAGAGATCTCAGCACATATTTCTCCAAGTTCAACCTACTTTTATTGAATGCTGGGTAGCTGTTCTTCATCTCTTCTGCTATATCAATGGCAGTTCTGTTACACACTGTCTCCGTCATGGAGGCCTTCAGTTTCTCACAGATCACTTCTGCAAGAACCACGGCTGCGGACTCTCCTTTGTAGACGCTGGTGAATACACTGTAATATTCATGTCTCTTTTTTCCCAGATACTTTTGTGTTTCTATCTTCACAAACCTCTCATGTGTCTCAGAAATCCATGTCTCTGTTCTGACAAAGACATACAGAGTGAGATCCACGGTAAATTCCTGCTTCAGAGTGAGTTTCTGCTTTGTTTGAAATTCCTCCACACTTGTATTCACATATTGTGCCATTTCTCGCAGGTGATTTGCATTATAGCCTTTTGTTGCCACTGGTTTTCTCTTTAGAATATCCTCAGCCTCGGTCTGCACTGTGTGAACTAACTCTTTGATGTGTTGTTTCTGTACTTGCGTATGCTTCTCCGCATAAAGAGAGTAATCTTCAAGCGTTGATAGATCTTGGAAGTGTTTTGAGTTCTTACGATTGGTAATTACAGTGGCCTCAAAGCCAATTTCTGTAAGAACCATGATTTGATCATTTGGTAAGTTGATTTTCCGAGCATGTTTAACATGTACCTCCAGTTCTTTAGCGTAGGTTTTCCAAACAGCAGTGAAAGTCTTTTCCAGGTCTTCGCCTTCCACATGTTTTGGTTGTTGTCGAGCAACTTCCTTGATCGTTTTATCTAGTTGGACCTCTAATGCAATCTTATCCTCATTAAGCTTTTCATTTCTTTTCCTCTCTGCTAAGATATCACTCAGATTTCTTTCTGTTCGCCTGACTATGTCATTGTAAAAATCATAGATTTTTTGTTCATGTTGGTTTTTCCACTGGACCAAATGCTCTTTGTGCTCTTTTCTCTCAAAGTATTGTGCTATATCTGTTTTTATTTCTTCGTATTTCTTGTTGATTTGCCCATGAATAAAAGCCAGATCAATTTTGTTAATTGTTTCATTTTCAATTCCCATGTGAAGCAGTTTTTCAATCTTCAGCATTTCACTTCTTAGGGCCCAGGTCCAGTTTCCAAATGCAACTTCAAGTTGTCTATACATTGAGATTTCCGTAGTATTTTTGAAGCTAAAGACAAAATTTTCTTTTAGAAGTGCATTCCAGAGATCTTGCACTTTAGTTTTGAATTCAGAGAGAGTTACTCCAGAAGACATTGATGCTTTGGAGAGGATGTAGCTCCTCAGGTCTCGGACACTTTCACTGTAACCTGGATTAGGAAGGGCCCTGGGAGGACCTTTCTCCCAAAGTTGACCAACGTACTTCACATCTTTGTCAACATCGAAGTCTATGATGTCACTGAAACGTAGAACATCACAAACCTCTTCTTCAGCAGCAAGTTTGACAATCTGGTCCAGGGTTTCTTGCAGCGTCTTTTTTGTAACCGTGTTTTTTCTTGCTGCTTCAACATCTGTTACATTTTTATAAACAAATGCACAACTTGGTGAGAGTTTGACTTTTTTCATCCTCATGAAAGTTTGTACCACAATCTGCAGAACATCTTGCATCTCAGACGAGTTTTCTCCAGAAATGTTCACCAGAGTCATATTCCCCACACCAATGACAAATGTTGCCAATTCATTGTCACGTCGAATAGTTGCATTTCCATCCTGCTGTAGAGTTTGAAGCCCTTCAGTGTCCACCACAAGTATGTAGTCCCACTCAAAATCTTTCCTGATCTCTTCTGACACTTTGATGAGCTGCATGAAGGCCCCTCTGGTGCTTCTATCTGCGCTGACGGCAAACTGGAGACCAAACATTGCATTGAGCATAGTTGTCTTCCCACTGCCCTGTATGCCCAAAACTGACAAAACAAAGACCCTCTTGTCCCCTAGTTTGTAGATTATTTGATCGATGAGACTTGAGATCCAAATTAAAGGTACATGGCCAGCATCTCCATCCATCAGCTCCATTGGATGTCCTGATATCATCAGCTCTGCTGCCAGCTCGGGGTATTTAGACCAGTCTGGCTCCATCTTTTGGGGTTTAGACAGAGACTTATGGGCTTCATAGATTTGTTCCATCTCTCTGAAGATGTGTTCCAAGCCGAACATGACAGACTGAAGGTTGGAAGATATTTGTCCAAGTTCCACTTGCTTACATTTTAAATCAGAAGATCTATCAGGTGATTTCTTCAAGGCCAAGACCTCAGTGCATGTCTGTTGATACTTCTGCAGAACTGAAGACATGTTTTCTATGGCATGGGTGTCCATTAGAATCTGTGTCCATGTGAGGAAATACTCTCTCTCTGCGGGAGACAATGATGAGAGATGTCTGACAAAGGTCTGTATCAGGTCACTTTTGGATGCTTGGCACTGATCTTCTCGTATCTTCTGCAGCTCATTCTGCTTTTTGCATTTTTCTTTCTCAATATCTCCACAAAGACGATACTGTTCTTTGTTTATTCTGCACCAATCCTGCAACAGTTTACCTTGACAGGAAAGAAAAGTGCTCTTTACTTTGTCAACATCTACTCTTTCAATTTTGTTCATCACTTCCCTGGCAGCAAACAACCCTTTTGAGCAGCAGGGGTCCTGTTCATCCACATGGATTCCAGAGTCACACAAAGACTCAAGCTGAAAAGTCTCGCAGGGACCAGATACGATATCCCTTACTATACGCTTAATCTCTTCTGATACATCTGAGTGACTTCTGCCTTTAATACCAAATTTATATTTTCCCTGTTGGAGTTGAACTGCACTACTGCCACTGTCTTCAATGAGGACAATGAGGGGTTTTGGGGACTCCAGAAGGGTAGACATGACTGTAGCATTGTTATGGTCTTTTCCCAGTGTTGATACAAAAACCACATTTACTGAGGACTTGTCCATCAATATTTCCAGTTGTTTATCATGGATCAGACCATCCCCATGAAGATTACAGAAGGCAATACAGTCACCACAGATGTCGGTGGGTTTTCCAGCTGGATAGCACCATGTGATCTCTGCTACACCATCAATCAGAAGGTGACTTTTGGTGAGGCTGCCAGGACAATCTCTTTGGAAGAAGGTGCTGTGGTGGTCATCAATCAAGGTATTAAGGAGCTGAGATTTGGACACAGACAGAAAGCCTAAACGGAAACAAAACACCATCGGTGTGTGTGCTTTGCAGATAGGGACTGACATCATTGTTCCAACTTTGGCTTTTTGAATCTGTCTGAATGTCCACAGAGGACACAGGATGTCCCCAGTGATGGGCTCGGGCACCAGCAGAGGTAAGGCGTACTGACACTGGGACAGTTTTGTGACCATCTTCTGCTTTAGAAAGCTGTCTGAGCAGTGGAACACTGCCATCTGGATGTCCAGAGGGTGTAAGTCTGGCGAACTGTGTGACACTGCTACACCTTTTTCTTTGGTCCAAACATACCTGGCCCTGTAGTCTAACATCAACAGTTGGTGCAGATAAACAGAGAAGAGTTTTCTTTCTGATAAGTCTTCGTTGTGTTTCAGAACTGATCCAATCTGGAGAAGCTCAGCAGAGGTCAGTTTATGCTCAAGTTTATCGTTTAGATTGAGTCTTTCCAACAGTGCTTGGATTTGTTGTTTTTTACTTTTGTCCTGTGAAATTAAAATGAGGATGTTACGATATTTAGTACTTAATGGATGCAGTTATAGATTTGCTAATTGCTGCCATATATGAGATTGTGTAAACATATTTCTACACTTGATTCATTGTTTTATAAGAAATGTATTCATTCATTTACAATTTAATTTATTTTTGTCACAAAACACCATAACTGACTTATAATTAGATAGATGTTGTGATAAGATTAGTGTACTACGGTCAGGCTCATAAGTATTTGGAACATTGACTGAATTCTGAAGTTTTCCAGGTGATATATAACAGTTTGTAGGAATTACATGTCTCTGTGTGCCCCCCACATTGGGACAAACTATAAAAAATGCAAACCCTATATTAAACAAAAGTGTTTAATACTTGGTTGCTAATCTATTGCATGTCAACTGCAGCCTACAATCAAAGGCAGTGTAGAAACCATGTTGGATTGTTGAAAAGCTGACACTGGCGCTGGATTTAAATCACGTGTGGGTAGTTTCATTTTAAATGTATTGTGCTGGAGACTGACTGTGCCACCATTTTGTAAGTACTGGTCAATTTTATCTTTTTATAGAATACATAAAACCTCTTGTGTCAACTACTCATAGTTGAGGTAAACTACCGATACAAGTTGATGTGGGGAATGGTATATACTGTGGTATTTACTGTCATGCATTCACAAAAACACATATTTGTTTGTAAAATATTCAATAACAGGTCTTACCGTTCTCTCCGCTGAATCAACAATGTCTTCCAGAGCATCAGTATGTTCTGTAGTGAAGAAATATGTCATGAAATATTTTAATATACATCATTTAGAATGAATTTAGAATGTTGTATTTTCTTCTGTTTGAATTTTGGCTCCGTATATAACTTTATTTCTGGGTACCTTGGTGCTCAGGGTTTATGTTAATCTCCACTTGCACAGGGTTCTTCTCATGCACAGCCAGGAATGTCGCATGGCCATCCTAAACAAGAGGTGGAAAAGTCACCAAACAATCCATGAATGATGTTCTTGTTCCCAATGATCCCACTTTTACAAATCAGAATTAAGCAAACTACAGGATGAGATACATTTTTATGGATTTTATTTACTGACGTGAGGCCCTGTAGTTCTTACCTTCAATCTGAACACGGGTCCATTCTTGTTCAGTCCAACTGTAAAGTGTTCAAGGTTTGTTAGAATATGATGAGCTTCTGTTACTGACTCATAAATTAACATGGTCGCTCACCTGGTTCGTGTTGCATCAGTGCTCTCTGTTCAACGTCCTGAAAGTGGACCAAGCACACCTCAAATATTACTCTCTTGCTAAAATGATAAAACACCTATCACAGTAATAATTGATAATTTATGTCATATCACATTGGCTATAACTGTTATTATTATGTAACTACATAATATCACATTATAGGTCATTATTATAATTTGTTTTCTCTTTTTTACTCCTGAAATACATATAAAAATCATTTAATTCAATGAAAATAAGTATAATGACATGTATGGAATATTTCAGGCACAGTATGCACATGAAGACATTTACTGTAAAAATAATATTTATTTATTTATTTATTTGATATGGACATAATAACAGCATTGGACAGACCAGATACATTGTTTTTAGTGTCATAGCAAGACTGCTAATTTGCAACACCTGTCCATAAAAGGCTAGGAGAGCCCCTGCACAAATCACAACACAATAATAGTGCTAATAATAAATGTATAGTTTAACCAAAATATGAAAAACACAATTTATCACTTGAATGAGACAAAAGCTGCTGGTTCCACTGGGATCTTCATTTTTTTTTGTTTCTTTTGTGTCAGAAAAAAATGCATAATGCGTCTTTATTGATAACATTATAATAAAAATGAAGCAAGTACCTGCTCTGTGAGGCACGAGGGGTTGAGCTGGACCTTCACATCCGCCGTCCGGGAGTGGACTCGAACTTTGAAGTTGGGGTCTGGAGTCCGCACCTGCACCTGCACCTCGAACACTCTGGTTTCCACTTGCACTGAGAAGCTGTGCTGCTTTTCGGTGGATTGATGGTTACTGTCGTCATCGCCTGGAAAATATATCAAAAACTGAGAATATTTGAAGATGTTTTCAAAAACAGATGGAAATGTGTCCGTGTGTTTTCCTTTAGCTACAATCTTCAGCACATTTGAAAGAATTAGATCAATCTTTAGTTGTATGGCACTAAACTATATCCAGCTTTTCACAAAATGACTTGATCAAGAGCAAATTGTGTGCCTGATATTTTTCTAATGTCCCTTTTCTGTTTTTGCAAAATAACTATTCTTTTGCACTACACAAATAATGTCATACTTTCAGTTGTTGAATCCTTTGATATTTCATCCTTGAAGTCTGAGTCCATCTCGAAAAGAAAGCCTCAAAGACCTCCAAAGGCTGTGAAACAAAATGTGTTCAATGTTCAATTGAAACACAACTTACGGAGAACACATTTTTAAAAACGTACCTTCTCTGTGGTTTCTCCTTTTCTGTTGAGACTCTTTACAATGGTCTAACCTTTATAAGCCTAATTTTTAGCCCCACCCTTCCATCCTAATGAGAAAGTAAAAGCTACCAACAAATATTTCCTTGCCAAGTTCAAAATACTTTGGCTCAAACACGGGGAAATAGAAATAAATAAATTCCCTAATGTGATCGCAAAACACACCCTGTATATTGCTGGGATCTTCCAATATTCTTCTTTGGGGGTGAATTTTGGGCTGAAGAAATTGACAGGGAGTGGAGGCCATTTTCTGTTACCCCATGGAAATATCTGGTTGCCAAATGGTTATATATACAGGTATATAACGATGGTAATATATATATAAATATTTTGAATGTTACTTTTCAGACCAATCTTTGTTTAATCATGAGGAATGAGGAAGATTTGCCTTAACTTTTGTTTCCTCGTGTTAACATGGTAAAAGACATTTGTGGACAGACAGCATAACTTTCTATGGACTGGCAAACCACAGACTTTGGTGTTACTGTTTCAAGGGTGCTAACTATTGGAGCTGATCGGCTGAGTTCACTTTTCTGTCTAAAAACGTTGATCTAAATATGTGACAGAAGCCAATAATACATGCATCTGAAAGCTAGTGATGAACCAATCATGGTTTTAACATGGATTATTTAAACATAGTTCCATGTTGTGTGTTTTGAAAGTTAGAAACCCCACTTTAACCTGCGTGTAAAATCACAGCATTATTTAGGATTGTAATTTTTTCCAAACCATATAACTCCTGCACACTGTAGCAGCAGCATGTCCAGGACAACATGTTAGCACTTCAGTAAAGAAAGAAAAAAGTTCAAACAAATTTCACTAATGTTATTTTGTGTTTTCATTCATTTATATATATATATATTATTACATTATATATTTCTTTGAGTGTTTTGTTTAGAATGAGGAAGAGACCAGTGTTAAATTTCCCTTTTGCAGATTATCTAACACTTCCTTCATCGAGTTTGTAACTAGTGCTGATGATTGAACACAAAAGTCTTAAAATGTAAATGTGTCAACGTCAACATCATCAACAAGTTTTGTTCTGTA
>JAPMNZ010925220.1:0-11367 GCA_029875035.1 Pomatoschistus microps
CATGAATCTTTGTTAAACAATATCTCTGCACATAGTCAGATTCTTCATTATTAAAATCCTCTCATGCCAATAGCTGTTTACTGTTTGTCCAGCTCAAATGGATGGCGCCGGGGATTTGTTGCCTGCTGTGACAAAGGTCGGGCTGACCATGACCCTGTCCTGAGTCTGTCACTCCATATATAAATAGTTCTTAAAATGCATGTGTATATAAAATTTAAAAGTTCTGGATTACAATTAGTGTTCAGTATGAATTTTCAGTATTTCAAATGACGTGTACTAAATGTTGAACTTTGTGTGTGGTTCAGCCCATATTTGCAGCTTTTCTATCGATGTAATTATTTGACAGACAACACCATCATGGCCTGTGAAGCACTGGCTCATCAACTGGATGGTCGCTAACTTCAGACCTCGGGCAAGACACTTCACATTCAGTGCCTCCAACCCTCGCAATATTATATTTGCTTTAACAGGGGTTACTTTTAGGCCACTAACCTCACCCATGCAAAGTTACGTCTCAAAGTTGCAACATGTCTTCCGTTATAGTTTCCTTCCATTGCATCACCTCTGTCCCCCTCCCTGTTACGTGTGCAGTGACTCAGACTGATTCAGACTTCTCTCTGTGTGTGTTTGTGTGTGTGTGTTTTAGTTGATCTTCGAGGCGCTCCACAGTCAGGAGCCTCGGGGGTACGTGGTGGGCTGGATCATCGCCATCAGCCTGCTGGTGGGGATCCTCATCTTTCTGCTGCTCGCTGTGCTGCTGTGGAAGGTACGTCACGCTGAACCAGCACAATCTGCTCACTTCCCCTTAATGAGAAACGGCTGCATCAGCGTATTTGTGAGGAGTTTGTATTGTAAACAAGCTATAGTCGTCCAAAGATCTCATTATAAAAGACTACGTGCTGGAAGTGCTACGTAAAGTTTGTGATCTATAAAAAGACAACATGATAGAAAATAGACTGGAAACACAAAAATGGTCATTTCAGATAACCCCAACCCTAACCTTATGAATGTCGCCGTATTATCCCCAGTAATCTTTTAAATGTATTTCATCTGACCACCAATACCTACATTCATAAATTAGGCAAGAAGTGTTTTGTCTAGCCGCTTACAATGACAGATTAGCACTTTAAAATTGAGGTTCTATGTGTCTGGTGTGCGCATGAAAGATCAATGGTGGTCGGAGATTGGCAGCCTCCCTACTACTCTATCCCAGGGCAGCTGCGGCTACAGTAGTACTTTACCACTGCTGTGTATAGAGCGAATGAGTAATGTGAAGAATCTTTGACTTCACAATGACTTTCATCTTTGAGGGTCCAAAAAAGCACTTTACAAAGCCGATTATTTTTATTGGACTATTCAACACCTGGTTTTCCCAGCGATCTCCATTCCAAAGGGCTAACCAGGCCCAGTCCTGCTTGTAGCTCTCCAGATCAGACAAGAGATCACCACAACTGATGCCACACTTTCATAATATTGGTCTGATGTTGCCACCCGTACTTTGTAACTGTAAAATCTCTATATGACAACAGTACCATGAGCAGGCATTGTGTAAACTAAAGGGTAGACTTTATGAGACAGTGACCATAGAGGTAACAAAGATTATCTGCATTATTACATTATGTAGTTTTAGTATAAATAAAATCATTCACATTTAACTCCAACAGGGTCCAGCTGTATTGGGACAGCTGGACGTCACACCGCGAGTGGGCAGGGCTTATAAGTAAACTCTCACGATAGACCAACAATTCACACCATAACAATCACATGAAAGAGCTGCTCCAATGGGAAACCTCATTACGCCGATCGGCACAGGCCTCCTTTTCTTTCTCCGATGCTCCCCTTTCCGCCGGGAACACCACTACTAAACCCAGGAATGTTAGACCTGGGATAGATTTCCCCCAGTTCCGCAAGTCTCTCGGAACTTGCCAAAATAAACGCCACTTACAAGAGCAGCACATGTCCTGTATTGCTCGGAGCAGGAAATGCCTGAGGGGAGCACAGGTCTGTATCAATAAACTGTATTAGTCAAAGGCAGATAAATGGACGGCGTCTTGGTGAGAGAGGCATCTCCCCTGCGCCGGCCGCTCCACACTATCACAGCTTTGAATAAGGCGCTATATTGCATTCCTAAAGAAACACTGCGTCTTCAGTAGAGCGCAGCTGCTGCTATCGATGTTGGTGGTTTGCCGCGATTCCGTCCATTAACTTCACATTGGACACCTTTCATAACATCGGAGTATTTAAAAAGGCATATACCGTATTTTAAACATGCTCCTTCCCACTGCGGAAACCTTTGTCATGATGTTGGAAGATGTAGAAAACGATGGGTTGTCTAAAACACCAGCCTGTGTTTTTCCATGCGGTGAACCACTACTTACTGTGATGGTTTAAAGTGATTTGACAATGTCTCAAATCCGTTATGACCATTTTTATCGAAGAAAGAAGATATATAAAAGCCTACAATTATTAATTGCAATAACTCTGGCTAATTGGCTTTTAATCATTGACTATATTTTTCTTATTGCCCTGGTGTCCAAATATGGCTCTCAGACTAATGTTGTTGGCCCTGAAACTGTCTAATAGAAATACATTATTTTGTTTACCCAAAATCACAACAGTGGACAAACATCTCAAAGAGCATCACAATTGTTTATTCCCCAACAGGTGATTAGAAAATAAAACATTGCAGCACATAAAAGATACCTCTCTATATTTGAAAACGAGTTAACCATAGGAGGTAAATATGCTGGACCATCCCCCGTCTTTAGACCCTTCTGCATCTGCAAATGTAAAAAAGTTTCTTAAAAAGACTTACAAAGACGTATTTGTTGTCCCCCCTCTCAAATATTGTGTTTTTTTCACACAGGATTTTTACCTTTGTTTGAACTTTGTGTCATGGTGCATATAATTTATATTCCCCGCGTGGCACTTCCAGGACTGCCTTGGCAGCCACCTGTTACATCATCAATCTCCAGTGGCTTCGGTTTTAACGGTTCATGAACATAAAATAATATGAAATACTTTCTGTCGAGCGTGGTATTGTCCGAGTGATTTGTTAATGATGTGTTGAACTTGTGAAACCACTGGTATGGCCTCGGCTACACTCATAACTCATATTTGTTCCTGTTTTTGGCAGATGGGCTTCTTCCGACGACGCTACAGAGAAATCATTGAAGCTGAGAAGAACAGAAAGGACAGTGAGGAAAGCTGGGACTGGATGGAGAAAAATCACTGAGACTTATTGACTTCAGATTGGGTCAAAACGGATCCAATTGCATCGGCTCTCATAGCCCAGCATACCCCTGCAGTCTTCCATATGTGGAAGAGAGGAATTTCTCCATATTTTTTGGAGGCTTTGTATTATTTTCATTGGAGCGGCGGTGGGGGTCCGGGAAATAAGACTTCTGAGGTGACAGTGCGTGACTTGCAAAAGAGGACACTTAATTATCTCCATGAAGAGGAACTCCCAGGACAGTCACAGCCGGGACGTCCTGAACTGAGGATGGGGAAAACGGCTTGATATAGTGGACAACCATACCCTCAGGGCGGTGCGACAGAGCAACTTTATTTTTATACGTTCACTCAAAGCCATATTATGCAAAAGAGGGCTTCGTGAGGAGTTGGCAACATACCCACTGGTCACTGGTATGTTTTCGTAGCACTGATGTCAGATAAAATGGCTCATAGTTGTAAGTTTTGCCAAAGATATGTCCTGTACAGTGTGAGATTATCGAGTCCGTTTGTATATTCAGACATTTCCGGGAGTTTGCGATGGTATCTTCCCTGTATCATTTCCTGCTTGTGCACATCTGTCCAACTCCCCTCTCCTCAAAGCTAATTCTGTGTTCTTCACCTTACAGTCACTGAGACATCGTGTCCTTATGTCATCAGTCAGAGCTCCCAGTTAAAGAAAAGTCTTGTGAGATCATTAAACACAGTTAACACTTGATTAACCACACTCATTTAGTTTTACTCAGCAGATTAAACCCACAGAAGCTACCATTGATCGTGCTGGTGATGTGATTCCCTGTTGTGTCCTGATTTTAGGTGTCGGACTTTTTATGGAAAACAAACGGTTAATTTTTTTCTCAGGAGTGAATCCAAAGATGATCAATTTGCTCATATATGCTGCTTGTGTCACTTTTAGTTAGTTTCTAGAAATTATGGGCTTTTCAAAGTGCAATATTACAATGGACAGGACTACAATGACAAATCCTTCAAACTATACTTTCTAGAGAGGAGAGTCCGCTTCACCTGACATCAAGAATGGATCCCATTTCTGCCTTTTAAAACAAAAGTATTGCATTTGAATTTCTCCAGTCATGAATTGCATCAAATTGTTCATTTTAGATCTTTAACTAGCACCATGTAATTGATCACATATACCACGAGATGTGTGAGATGCTCTGTCTTGTCATATTATATCAATCGGTATTTTTTGTGAAGAAAAAAAGTCTGATTCTGAATTAGTAAATGTTCTTAAGATCATGTTTAAGGGCCACATTGAACATAAATAATATTTTTTGTGCTTTATACAGTACAGACCAAAAGTGTGGGCACACTTTCTCATTCAATGAGTTTCCTTTCTTTTCATGACCATTGACTGTAGATTCACACCAGGCTGTTTAAGGGCTATTTGACCAATAAGGAGAGTGGTGGTGCTGGGCCAGATGACCTGGCCTCCACAGTCACCGGACCTGAACCCAGTCCAGATGGTTTTGGGGTGAGCTGGACCACAGAGTGAAGGCGAACGGGCCGACAAGTGCTAAGCATCTCTGGGAACTCCTTCAAGACTGTTTGAAGACCATTTCAGGTCACTACCTCTTGAAGCTCATCAAGAAAATGCAAAGAGTGTGCGAAGCAGTAATCAGAGCAAAAGGTGCTACTTTGAAGAACCTAGAAGAAGACATATTTTCAGTTGTTTCATACTTTTTTAGTACGTACATAATTCCACATAACTTAATTCATTGTTTTGATGCCTTCAGTGGGAATCTACAATTTTCATAATCATGGAAATAAAAAACTCTTTTGAATGAGAAGGTGTGTCCAAACATTTGGTCTGTACTGTAGGTGTGCAATGTGTACCTTTTCTTTTGGAGGTTTTTGTATTATGGGAATATTATTGAATTTACTGGAGTGTTCACAATATCTATCTTACATTCCATCTTACTAAAACCAGGTTAGGTTTCACCCTCACCTGGCCTGATGTTGTCACCTGCTTCTGACCAAGTTTAATGTCATATTGCAAACCTTTACACACAAATCAATCAACTTGAAGGAAGACCTCTACCTCTTGGTCTATCCTCTACATGTTCCTTAAAAAACGTCCTCCAGACATTGATCTAGGTCACCCCCAATGTTGTTCCATTACCAAGCTTTACTGAACATTATATAAATATCTGCCCATGTCTAATTAACATACAAACAAACCACAACAAACACATTAGCCCCTCATGAAGGTAAAATTGACCACCACTGTGTGAAACAACTCCTGAGTTCGAGATCCTTTGCCCCTGGAAATGATCAGGCTTCATCCCGACAGCACTGATCTAGTTTTATCCCAAAGAATCCCAGACCTCCTAAAGGCACAATTTAATTTTACTATTACGTTATTAAGTTTAACAATGAAATATGAGAACTTGCATTACTCTTCGTACAGATGAAAGCACATGTGAGGAGTCTTCCATCCGTTTATTGGGGCCCGTTTGGACTGAGTAATGTCCTAAAAATAGGCGAGAATGGACTGCGCTCAATCACGGCACATAAAGGACCTCACTGGGAGATCTTTTTTTAGTCAACATGAAGGAATGCTCTATCACTGTCTCCAATAAAGTCCAAATGTATCTGATTTGACCTCGCACTGGCTATTATTTCGCAGAATGGGGCCCTCATTGTGAAATATACTGACAGTACCACAGAGGATTCCCATGTTTTAAATGAACTGAAGCCCATATGAAGAATGGCCCTTGAAACATGTTTTATTTTGCTATATTTGTAGTCTGTATATGTATAAATATAGTAGGAGCGGTTGCATTATGCGTGAAGAAATGTGCAATGCCAAAGATGAAGATTCAAGCCCCAAGACACTTTAGTTCCAACTGCTTTGCTTTCTCTATTGTGCTGTTAATAGACTCACTCCTATCCTTATACTCTAAACTCATAGCTTAATGCAGAAAATCCAACACTTGATTTTTGTTTTACTAACTGTGATGGATGTATTTTTGTTTTTGAATGTTTAAATGTGTAAATTATCACAAATTTCCCCACTTTGTAATGTTGAGGTTTGGCTTTTGAGTATACTACTGTCACTGAGTATCATTTCCATTATAGTTTGCTGTATGTTTGGTGTTCAAATTTGTTTAATTTTAAAGCTGAATATTTATCTGTGGATAAAATAATAGAGTGGATTTCTACTGGTTTGTCCTTATTTCTAGAGAAGGAGTCATTTTGAAGGTGTGCAGTGCCATCTGTTGGCCTATGTGCAAACATACAGATAAGAAATTCTTTCTTCTGATGTTGAGTGGTTTTAATTTCAATTGCAAAAAGTGGGATTGCACACAATATAACTGTTTAACTAGTTATGAGCTTATTTATCTTTCAAAAACAGAACTGATCAAATGAACACACACAAGGAAACTATGAACTCAACAATTTGAAACAAATTCATATATGCTTTTTTTTGCATACATCTAAAAAATTCAAACTTGTTGAAAGCGTTCGGTCTCAATCATTGGTTTCAATATTTTGTTTTATTTATTCTTATGCGGTTGGAATTTTTTTTTATATGGTCCCTTCAGGAAACCAGGCCTGTAAGGCAATATCTTTGCTGACAGGGTCTGTGTACTCGTTACTGAATCCTTAATTATAAGAATGAATGATGCCTGATCATGTGACACCTGTTGCTATGACTCTTCCAGCCTCTTTGTTAAATGTTATCAATAATTCATATCTGCTCCGTGGACACAGTTCAGTGCTGCTGTCTCTTCAGACAGAACTGTTCCCACCATGTCCACACTGCTGGATCACGGCTGTATCCGCACTACAGCCGTGGAGCAGGTCGTGGCGCCGATGGCCAGCCACTTGTGTCACCTGGTGCTGCTGTGTGACGGGGCCGAGGAGCCGGAGCAGTTCCTGCAGCTGGAGGGGTCTGCAGAGGCTGTGGCCAGGGCCACACGCAACTTGGCATCAGTGGCGTATAGGTAAGAATGCATGATGGAAATGAAATGTAGGTTTGTGAAGTTTCTTGGTATAGTTTCAAACTAAACAAACTAACTGTAAATGTGAACAGACAAGCAGAGGAAGCCCAGGATGAGCTCCTGCAGATGGACATGTCTTCTCTGGTGGAGTCCCTCACTGTGTCCGGACAACACGTGCTGCTGGCCGCTCAGAAACTAAACATCCAGCCTACAGTCCCGGAGCACCGGGAGGAGCTCATCGCCGCCACGCAAAACGTCTTCCTGGGAGTGGTCAAAGTAACACCTTTAGAATGTTACAGGTCATGTCTGAGGTGGTTTCAATTCCACCTCCTGACATGGCCTTTTTGTGTGGCTTTTGCATGTTCTCCCCATGTCTGTGTAGGTTTTCTCTGGGTGCTCTGGTTGCCTCCTTGAACAAAGCTAAAATGGGATGTATTTACAGCTCCCGCTGTTCATTAATACCCACTGTTCCAATGAGGTGTGATGAAACTATATCTCGAGGTTTCATGGAAATTGTTGGCTTGCTTTAGTTATGTTCACACCTAATGAACATTTCTACTGCATGTGTTTGTCCAACTAGGTCCTCCTGGTGAGTGACGACGCCTCTGTGAGAAAAGTTCTTGCTGCAGCGGACCAGGTCTTGGAGATCCTGTCTGAACTTGGCTCATCCCCAGACATCAAGACTCTTCTCAGATCCTTCCAGTCCTTCTCCGAGGCTCTGCTGGTCCTCAACAGTCTCACCGTAGACCGCGCCCACTCTTTACAGGACCCCAGGCAAAAACAGCAGCTGCTTCAGTCCTTGGAAACTCTCAAAAGATGCATCTCAATGCTTCATACTGCAATGTGCACAACCATAAGACATCCGGCGAGTGAACAGGCACAAGGTGCAAAGACATATATTCTAGATAAAGTTCAAAATACAGTAAATGAAATAATTGTTACATTGAAAAGCGAGAGCCATATGGGGTCACTAGGCAATGGTGGGTTTTATATTTGGAGAAGAGATGGAGTATTTCAGCTACTGTCAAACCCCTCGGAGTTATCGAATCGAGACAGTGGTTTTGACAGCATGATCAGAGACATGGTTTTTCATTGTATGGGTGTCGCCAACTCTTCTCGAAGGGAGTTCCAACAGACAGTCGTGGGCCACTGCAAGCACATACTCAAATTCTGGTCGGACATAAAAAAGTTGTCCAAATCAGATGACTTGGAGGAGTTGGAAGACACATGCAGTTTGTTGGAGGAGCAGGTCAAACTGCTTGACACAGAGGTAACAACTGCAGTGCTGTATCAAGTTTTAGACACATTCCTGACAGCTTCTTCAATGTACCATGAGGTTTTTACTGTTCTAAACAAAGCCAACGAAACCAATGCGTCTACAGATGTCAACGACGTCTTAACACTGGTTGAAGACTTTATATCGTTCACTGACAAACTCATCCAGGTGGCCAACTTTGTTTCAGCTCTTGCCCATGATGTAAAGAGCTTGGAGCGAGTCGAAACCTCCATAGCGTGTCTAACGAGGCTTAGGGAGCGGATACTTCCTCTGTCACTCGAACTGGAAGACAATGCAGACCAAACTATTCAAAAGCTCATTGAAAACTGTCAAAAATGGGAAGAAGAGACCAGCCAGCTTCAGGATGCCTTCAGCTGCATTTTAAACGTCCAGGGGTTTACGAGTACAAGCATTAGCGAGATGGTTATTGAAAGATGTGCTTGTGACACGGCATATAGAGAGCAGAATACTGAAAAGTTTAAGGAACATTCAACCAATCTAGTTTGCCATATGAAACTGGTGATGCAAGCAGCAAGAAGACACCTAGATAGAAGCGACGATCCGATCTATAGAAATGGTCTTTTGGTGTTGTTAAAGCAAGTCCAATCCTCTGTAACTAAAGTGAATGGAGCAGTTCAAGACATGCTAACAGGTCCAAGTCTTAACATAGAGGCTTATTCCACATTTTCAGACAGTATTTCCACTGCAATACAAGACTTCAAAATTGTCAGAGAGGGGCTAGACGGTCAACAGCATCCACACCTGCTCAGCCCACTGCGAGAGAGGGCTCGACAACGCGACAGTTTACGATCATCTTCTCCGGTTATGGACATGTGTGAAATCATGGACAGTGATGACCATGTATTGTGTGATTCCCCTGAATTTTTTGAAAGCTACCTCGACTCTGAACCCGAAGATGAGGAAAACCTAGAGGTGGCTGTTGAGGAGGAAGTGTCTCATAAATGTGTCAAGGTTGATTTAAAGATGTCAGATGTGTCCCGTGAGCCCAAAGTGGTTCTCAAGCCTTCTGAGTTTGACCTGCTGCCCCTCTTACACGAAGTTGTGACTGTGACGAAAGGGAAAGATGTGACGGCATTGAACCAGACTTGCACTGCTGTACTTGAGCTATCCAACTGTTATTCCCAAGCTGCAAAAGAGGCACTACTTTTGGTCGATTCAGTGGATTGTCAGACTTTGGAGGGTTTCAGATCCGACCTTGTTTCCTTGACTCCGCTACTAGTCCAAACTGCTCAAGAAACAGCAATGAGTTCGGCCATGAGAACCGAAAGCATCTACAAACTCAGTACGCAATTTTCCGATCTCATAAACAAAATGCGCGAAGTCTTATTGCCAGCAGCTGGACCATGGTACCATTCTGTTTTCAAAATGCACCAAGGAGATGGATCTAAAATGGCAACTACGGAGTCTCAGCAGCTTTCTGAAGTCATAACATTATGCGGTGATGTGGTGCAACAGCTGACATCTTCTGAAATAAAGTCTCAAAGCGATGGTCAAGAGACATTTGGGGTTTTACACAATAAATTAAACAAGGCGCAAAACAATACAAGATATCTTTTAGAATTCTCTTCATCGCTAGAAGGTAGACACGAGCAGTTGGAAGGGCTGTGTATCCTCTGGGGGTTGTCCATTCAGGTCTTATTGAATTCACTGGACAAGATTTTAGGAACCACAACTGCAGTGAGTCAAGTTACATTGCAAAAACAACTTATGGCGTTGTCTGAAAACTCTCTAAGAATCCAAGAGGCAGCAAGAATTACCAGTTTGAATTGTAAGAGTCCATACAAAGTCAAGCAGTTTGTAGGATACCAAGAAGAACTTAAAATTGTCACTGAGGTCTATCTGCAGGTTGCTGATAATATTGATGCGAAGCCTGATGTATTGCAACTCGCAAAATCTGAGTTCCTAAAACGTAGTCTTCTTGTAAAACTTAAAGCAGTTTGTTGTCAATTGAATAAAGTAAATCATGATTATGGGAAAGCTCTTCAGAACATGGTCAACGTAGCATTCTCTGAGGCACAAAAAGAAAGAGAAGAAGGTGAAGATTGCCAATCATTTGAAAAGAAGGTGGAAGTACTTGCAGAAACGATCATATCTGGCACCAAAACTGTGGAAAACAGCTTGCACTTTATCCGAGATCCACGTTCCAGATCTAACCTCAGGTCAATCAACGAGCACCTGTCTTTTCAGATTTCAGACATCATCAGTAGAGCGCGACTCACAGTGGAGACTCAACATATTTGCGATACGCTCACCATCGAAGTCCAAATTCAGAGTTGGGCGGCTAAAGCCAACCATGTGGTGGAAGAGATATGCAAACAAGACAGCATCAACCAAGGAACTAAAGACAACATCCGAGCTGCTTTACAAGGCGAAGCACTGGCAAAAGTACATGTAGCCATCAAAGAAGTCATTCCTGAAATCCCACTAAAAATCAAACCACTGGAGTTTCCTACTGAGGCCGCAGCTGGGACATCCAGACAAGATGACAGTGTGGAGAAGTTGGAGATTTCGTTAAAGGAGGTCCCTATGTCACCAGTGTTCACCTACAGCCCTGAGCTAATAGAAAAAGAAGTGAGCATGCTACTACTTATTACATTGGGAAAGAGTTATGTCTGTTTAATTCATTTTGTTTGTGACAGGAGGTTGCAGACTTGGGCATACACAGAGAAGCCCCTTCACTCACACACAGATCTCTTTTCCTGAAACAAGAATCGAACAACTGGGATCCCGAGGACAATAAGATTGTCCAAGTGACCAGGAAGATGGCGGACATTATCTGTCACATGACCCAATATCTGAAGAAGAAAGGACCTATTCTGGTAAAAAATAATAATAATTAAGAAGTCTCTTTGTCAAACATGAGAAGTCCAAAGA
>JAPMNZ010925264.1:0-12039 GCA_029875035.1 Pomatoschistus microps
ACACACACACACACACACACACACACACACACACACACACACACACACACACACACACACACACACACACACACACACACACACAGGCGTACACACACACTCCATATGCACTGGTGGAATGTAACGTATACTGTACTACACAACAAATCTCAGATTTTCATAACAAGAATAGATTTTTTCCCCTCTAAACAGGAACTTCAATACTTTCTCTTTGAATGAACAATAGAAAATCTTGTTTTCTCCAGTGTCAGTAACAGAGTGGAGTATTCCCACTTACTATATATGAGGGACTATATGGAACTATAAGATTAAGCAATCCTATATTCGTCCCACAGTGGGGAAATTTAAGTGAAAATGAAGTATAGGACAGCTATAATGAAAAAAATAACATTCAAATAAAATCTCTATCTTTGGCTTAGTAACAAAGCAAAGTAGGAAATGTTGTATATTCTAGTGCAAGAAACATACTTGTATAAGATAAGATAAGAAATTCTTTGTTTGTCCCACAGTGGGGAAATGTCAATGTTGCAGCACACACGAAGCACACACAATATACAAAATAAGAAGCTGCTGTGTTTCTTGGCCAGCTGTAAATGTTGTAAATGCTCCAATATCGACGCATTTACAGCATTTACAGATAGTTAAGTAATACAGCTACTTCTTTTTTGTATATTTTGTGTGCTCCCTGTGTGCTTTTACTACTGTCCTGTCTGTGCACTGCAACATCGAAATTTCCCCACTGTGGGACAAATAAAGGAACTCTTATCTAATACCAGTATGCATATATCTGTAGATAATGTTAAGTGATAATAATAATAATATCAATAATTAGATTATTATAATAATGATAATGCTCTAAAACAGTGCTTAATATTGTAATGATGATAAAAGTGATATGAAGAAGTTGATATGAAACTGAAACCTGCAAAACGAGATGAGCTGCTCTGAGAAAAGCACATCCACATGTCGGCTCCGTTGCGGACACAGAGATGTGTTTGTAACCTGACAGAACATACAGAAGGACTGGGGGTGGAGATACACTTTCACTTTTTTCTGACAAATGACACCCTGACAGTTGGGAGGAAAAAAAAAATGTTGGGGTCCCTGAACAGATTTCTCAGCTATAAAAATAAAACGTGTTGGATTAGACAAAGACAGACATTTTACTATTTACTTTTGAACCCCAATGCGAGCGGTGACAAATGCCACCCCACCCCCTCTCCGTCTGTGCCATGATTGTTGTTGTTCTCCAGAAATGTCATATAGTTAAGAGGTGATAAGTCTATATGGCACAAACACACCGGCTTCTTCCAAGTCCTGCACATAGCATAGAGGCTGACACAGATTGAGATGATGCTGTGCTCAAAATAGTTAGCCAGCTATAGACCGGAGCAGATCTGTTGATTTCAGGAGTTTGAAAAATGTTTTGTTAACCCCTCACTACACCGACCTTTTTCAATCCACAAAAATCCCTCCGAATTTCTGCAAAACATCAAATTCAATGTGTCTGAGAAGCCTTTGCAGCAAAAAGAACTCGCTGGATATGTTGTGAAGCTGAGGCCCTGTAGTTTTGGCCTTGGGTGACTCTCATTTACTCTTATTATAAGTGGGAACAATATCTGCATAGAGGAAGATCAAACTACATAGTCTACATTTTCCATAGTGAATATACAGAAGAGTTTAGCTAGCTTTGGGACATGAAAAAGATCCCAGTCGAACCCATGACAACCCCAGGAGTTTCAGAGTTATATTGTATTAATTGTCTGACAAATATTATACACGAGAGTATAGGATCTAGTTGTACCTGTCAAGGCACCGGGGAATATGGGAGACTGCTGCAAGATCATGTGTGAAAAATCTATAGATGCATCCAGCCCACATCAATCTCACAAACTCAGTCATCAATAAACCGCCTCACAAATCCCCCTCGCCTTCGTTCCGATGGAAATGCATGTGTGTAATGTCAGCAATAATGATGTTCTGGGCTGTGGCGATCTGAGTATTCGAGTAGTTCCTTTTCTATTCCTCTTCTGGCTCATGGTGCATGTGTTAGTGCACGAGTACTTCTTATGGCCGCTCCCAAACTGCCACCGTCTGGAACTTATGAGGAGTCGTTTATGAAATGCACTGTTCTCTGGCTCCTAATTATACAGAGGTTTGGGCTTATACAGCTTTACTGACATTAATGTTTATTCTAGGAATTTAACATCATAGGTTATATCCACATTTAATTCTAAAAGCAACACATTGTTTCATTCTTAAAGACATTAGTAAAATGCTAAAAAGATCTGGTCGTAGAGGTTAATTATGAATTGTTATTCATGTCTAATGTATTTTATTTTGTATTCATCGTTATTGTTTTCTCTTTTCTTTTTAAATATATGAAAAAATTGCATTTGGTAAATTTATATATATATCATTGTGAATTGTCTATTTTTAGTGAAAGTTTTATTGTTAAAAATTAAAATATATTAGATTTTAATGTTCTTGGTTTAATATCACATAGAAATAAGATGAGGCTTTGTGTGCTGGAGGAAAAAAAAAAAGGTCTCTAAAATCAGTACCAACATCTCTATTGCAGTTTTTGCCATCGATCTTGAACAAGGGAAAATTACTTTTCTTACACTACACTAATTACTAGAATTAGTGTAGTGTAAAAAAAGGCCTGTTTGTTTTATAATGGTGCAGAAAATGGTCATGTAATGTCTACGTCAAATGTGAAAGAGGAGCTGTTAGAAGGAGAACACCAGTGCCTGAAACACAATACTTTGCATATGGGCTTCAGTAGCTGCCTTATGTAAGAGGTGACCCACATTATGGGAACCATTATGCAATAGAGTAACTTAAAGAGAGCAGTGGCAGCATCGAGAATTGAACTCTCACACAGTGATTATGCCTGAGCTCATAAAGAGGATTTCAGAGGCTGCCGCGTGACTGCAGAACTCATAATAGTGTTTACGATGAGGAAACGCACGGCTCACATTACAGCATTAGACTGAGGAGAAATTCATATGATTCTTACTAAATCTCTCAATAACACACGTTCACTTTCAAATCCGCGGTTGGGTTTTGCACCTACATTTCCGGAGCCGAGGTGACAGTGCGCATACACAGCTCCTACTCTGTGGGGTTCAAGCAGACAGCCATGAAGACGCTATTCATCTTGTGTCATAATACCACATTCTATAAAGCTTTCTTCACGTGGGACCGAAAACCTTATAAATAATATGCTAAAACCAGCTCCACCGTGTTTTGGGATCTTTTTTATTGTTGAAGGTAGACACACATAAAGCTTGTTGTTACACAGCCGTTTTAAGGTCTACTTCAGCAGTATAAGAGATTCCTCTTCATCATCCTGTGTCATGGTCCGTGGCAGCGTGCCACAGAGTAACATGAGGTAATGAACCCCAGTGCAGGGGAACACAGTCGCACTTTTCCTGCTCACACTATAGAAACTCTCTTCAACCCACTTTCTATAAAAAGAATTCTGAAGCGATGTGTTCCTTTGCTTCCTGCAGCCCTGCTTTGGCGCAGCCAAAATAGGATCCATCTCGTATGAGCGTCTCACCAACAAAGTGCGACCAATAAGTTAAAAGAGGGGATTCAGCGCATATACAGTGGAAGGCAGATCTGGTGTGAGGCTTTTGGTGCTTGCACTACAAAAAACAAGCATATCTTTTTGTATGTAGCTGTGAAAAGAACCTCTTGGAATTCCATAGAAAAATGCTATGATACTCAATTGAAGTGGGATAAAATATGGAAAAAATAGAAAGTAAGGTCACATAGTTTTCACACTATAAGTAAGATATCAGCTAAGATTGAGCCGTGTGTGAGTAAGTGTGCCTCTAGGTGTGTAATACAAACAATAGCGTGCATTAAACCATACCAATAGAGCAGTATTAGTCAACAGCCTGAGTCAATACACCCCACTGCGCTGCATGTCTTCTTACAAACACAAGCAATTGCTTCGGCAGGCCCTGCACCACATAGAAACATCAATTACAGTAAATTACACCAAAACAGTGTGTAACACTTCTATTTGTCTAATCTCCTCAGCAGTTGGAAGACTTTTGGATAAAAGCGGAGAACTGAAGTAGGACAAAGTTCAATAGCTCTGAGGATGTGGCCTTATCATATGCATATACCAACAGTTTATTTTAGTTTGCATTCCTGGAATGCACTTCAAAAGCATCAATAAAGACGAGGAGTTCAAACAGCGAGTGTTAAAATATTATACATCAAATGATACAAATATGCGGCACACGGCACTGTGACACTTCAAATGTGTTTACATTGGCACTATGCAGCTGTATACACTATAAGTCAAGTACGTCTTTAGTCTGGGCCCACACAAAACAAAACACACGTTTTACATTACAGCAGGTGGCTCTAAAAATTTACATTTTTAAATGGTTCAGAAATACAATCAAACAAATAGCAGAGGATTACAAAGTGCACACCTGCACACTGTGGGCTGTGGAAACTGCTGTGTGAAATGTTTGTTAAACTTTGGACACATGACTTGGTGTGAGGGGGCTGGGGACACATGAAGATTGGCCTGTAGGAGGGAGGGGGCCGTAAATGAAAGACAAATGCGAATAGTGCCCACTCAGCTATTTTCCCAGTCAAGATCAAAGGCACGCCGCACTGGCCGCTCCACGGGAAACTTGAGATGGCTCCTGTCTTTGTTTGTTGTTGCTAGGAAACCTGTAGAAGGCTGCAAGTGTTTGCAGTGGGGTACAACATAAAAACATTTCCAAAATAAATTTTGAAGACAGACATGTGTTTGTGTCTTGGGCTTTCATTTTACCCAGAACACAGAAAACACAAAAAGAAAGAATACACGTGTGCTTTAGTCATGGAATATAATTTACTTTACTTTGTTCAAAACAGAAATATAAAGTACAGACAGTAAGTGTGCACAACTTACAAAGACAGTATTTGTGATTTCCATCATTTTTTTAAGCAAAACAACACTTTGTCTGCTAATATGCAGCGGGCTACAGCATGTGAAATTTCACACTGTGTACAAAAAAACAACTTAAAGTTGGATATATTTGTGCGCTATGGCTGTGCTTTCCAGCAAAGCTAATTATGATGCTGTTATCCATTAATGGGCCCCATGACAGTAAGGGTGGCTAGACATGTGTCACACAGAGCTCATTACATATCATTAGTTCAACACTCCAATAATGTCTACACCTGCTGAGCACAAGATAATGACTTGCCCCCTGATATTTACAGGACTATTGTCTAACAGTCAAGCACCACCAGGAGGATAGTGCTCCACAGACAACTCTACTATTAATGTATGTACAGAAGGCTGCGGTGGACACGCAACATCTCATATTAGAAACTAACTCATGTCAGGACACAAAACATGCTCTTTTCATCACAACTGATGCTTGTTTTCTTACATTTAACAGCAAACGCTGCTTGTTGTCACCGCTCACTCACACACACACACACACACGGAAATACACACACACACACACACACACACACGGACATACATTATATACACATTGTTCTTTAGTTTTGGCTTTAAAAAAGAAGAAAAAAGATTTCAAGGACAACAAAATGTAAGAACAATAAATGCATAACAATATATTGTTATTAATGTGGACTTTCTGGAGAAATGTGATATTATGGCTAATAAAAATATAAATTTATATATTGCATTTTTAAATCATGTAAAAATCCTGATTCATGCCAACTAAGAGTTGAGAACTGTGAGACACTTCCCTGCAGAAAGCATGAGACTCATGATCATGTTTCAAGTGTTGGCAAAAGGCTTTATGTTTTAACTGCAGATATGAGCGGGTGTTCTGGGTTTGTCCCACTGAGAGGAGACCTGGGGAAGACCCTGGTCCCTCCCTGGGGGACCCCCTGCAGGACCCTGGACAGGCCTGCAAGGCCTCTGGATGTTTCTGTTGAATGAGCTGAAGTGTGTGAGATGTGTCTCTGCTCAGACTGCAGCCTCCACATCCAATAAAGAAGAAATAAATGAATGGATGGAAGCATTAGCCACATGTTCAATAATATTGCTGGTAAATAAAATCATATAACATTTTAAGAACTAAGAAAATGTTCATGACAAGACAATTTTATGTTTTGGTTTACAAAACCGAAAATATACACAGTGTCAAAAGGTCTTATTGTCTCAGATAAAACTTCAGACTTTGTAGAAAGTATATCAATGATTTAGGATAATTACTGTTTTCAATATTGTGGCATTGAGCCAATCAGACAAAATGTTGTCTTTTTCTTTTGCTCGATGTAAACTTCCACTTTCCACAGTTGTTTCTCACTTTCTTCTCATCCACACAACACACAGAAAGGAACGAGTTTCTGATGGGTTGATTTTCTTCTCACCAACAAGACTTTAAAATGACCTACTTCACACAGCGCTCCTGCTGCACAGTGAAGCTCCATGCAGAATCTATGGCTAAACATGAAATATGGAGTAAGAGATGACTACAACACATAACTCTCCCGTCGATGTAGAGAAGTAGAGAATTACATTTTACTGCTTTAATTAGATTTAAATCTTACATGGTGCTGTCCAAATGAGGGCCACAGTTTCCCTTTTACTTTTTTTTTTTAGGGGAGTGGTTCTGTCCATGACGTCTTGAGGATGTATCATTGTGTACACGAGGACAGAAGAGTATTAGAACGCAAGGAGAGGTGCTTTAATTCTTTTGCATGGATGAAGCTGCAAATAAATTCAGGTATAGGTTTTTAATGAAGGTACAATTTTGCAACATGGATACAAACAAAACAATAACACATGTAAAGATATATGTAATTTGAGGTTAAAACATTAAAGGATAAAGTCTTTATTGAAGTGAAAAGTGGCCACACAGTTCACCTCTGTGCTCTGGCCATGACTGCAGCATGAACCCATTCCCCACCGAGACAATAAAACGGCTGGTTGACTATAGGTCCAGCAGGTTTATAACTCTGAGAGAGAAAACTATAAAGAGTGTTCAAAAATAAAGATTTAGTAACGGTGCGGGGTTGGAATGCTCCATTTGGGGTTAGTCGGGCAAAGTAACTTCTACATTCCCCTCAGGACAACTGCGGAAATACAAGCGGAGAAGTCTGCTCAAAACAATAGAGATGTCAGAGTGAATCACAGTCTTAAAGCGCTGGGCCAATCATATAGGCACTTAATGACATCAAGTCGCTCCGCTTAGATAATATGGGATCATAAATGCCTGCCAGCTTCTACATGGAACTCTAATAGGATTTTACAGGCTAATAAAATCATAAAATCATTATCCCTTTATTAATCATTTGTTTGCGTTGCTGTATGTGCAAAGGTTTGCACAACTTCAGAAAGGAAAATATTTTACAATACCTTTCAAATATACTCATGTTGTTAGTCCTGCTTTAGTATTTGTTGAATTACAATATGACGTATTAATCTTGATATAAATGTCCTTATTTTGTGATAATATTGTAACTTTAACTTTGTGGAATATTATCTATAATGAATTAAAAGCCTATGGTCCAAGGCTGACTGCTGCATATGTAAGTGTATTTGAAGAGCCCTGATCTTTTCTTATTGTAAGTGGAATGGATTTAGTCCATTCTCTGTACAAAAGTATTAGGAGAAAAGCGTAAAAGCGCTCATAGAGAAGAGCTGACGTCACGGTTCAGGAGTCACCCGCCGTGTGCATGGCGTCTCCCACTGAAGACTTATCTGCAAAGAAGTTCCAGCGCACAATGTGGGTGGACAGGCCGTGAAACTACTATCATCATCAGTTCTGAAGAAAAAAAGAAAACATATCTCACACCAAAAGGAGGCTCATTCCAATTCAGCTGCGTTGTTAGGACAACGAGAACCATCCCTCAGATGATTAGTTCCACTTCAAAAGAATTTACTTTCCGCAGTGGAAACGTCCCCCTTTTGTGTCCTTACACAGGGCTTTCTCAGCCCCAAAGAAGACTCGTATGTTTAGTCAGCCTGTTTATTATTCCTTCTGTTCACACTACAATTGTATTAAATAAATAGAGTGCCACTAACAAAGGCCTATTAGCTCATAAACATGTCCTGCTACACACTGGAAGGCTAAATCACAGTCTGCACAAGAATTAAGATACCTTAGATCCCCCTAAAGGCACCATGCTCCCGTCACTCACTTCACATGTTTGCTCCATGTTTCTGCAAAATGGGGCTCGCAACTTCTTCCATGGAAAACTTCAACAAGTGAAGACGCTCGGCGCTGTTACCGACAACAGGTTATAGTAAACTCCCAGTACAGTAAGCTACTCAGGTCCAGAAAGCTGCTTGATATTTGTGTTTTACTTTCTTGAACGCAGAAGGAATGTTGATTTTCACGTAAATGAAATAAACTTTATTTGAAGTGATGTGAGTTTCTCGATATTTCTTGTTAATAAGTGCAAATATCTTCATGCGATACGAGGTCGCAGATCTTAGACAGTGTAGGGAATTAGATATTTCAGCAGTATATGTATTTTTCTAGATGGCAACAGACTATATGTTTAATTTGGGAATTGTTGCTTGGGCCTCTCGGAACTTATGGTGGTTTTTATTTGTCTTATAGTCATTCCCTACACCAAGGGCCAGTATCAGCCCCACAGGCCTGAGACTGCACGTCCTCTGTGAGGAGCAAAGTAAAAACCAACCGCAGACAGAAGAGATGGTTAATAGAGCAAATGTGAAACAAAGTGATACTTAAGCCGCTGACACACATTCACCTGGGGTCAGCACAGCCCCTCACATCCTCCTGTTTCAATCACAATGCAGACAGTGTTATATCCAGGACAAGCGCGATCAATAAAAGTGTCCTCAAGTCCAGAGAGCTGGTGTCCGGTGCCCTGAAGCCCTTTAGTGTCTGTAACACAGTCCTCAGCTCCAGAGAGGACAGCCGCTGCACAACCACATCCACACATTCCACTTGGTAAAACAGCATTTTGTTTACGGCAACAACAGCACAGATACAAAAGCTATTGGCATTTCAAATATTAAAACTGGCTCAGATCACAAGCCACAATCAAATGAGTGTATCTGCCTCATATCCTTAGTCAACAAGTTTAATGTGTTTAAGAAGAAAGGAAAGAATATGATGTTTGTGTTGAATTCAGATGCAGCCATCGCGTGTGGAGTCTGCAAGAGAAAAATAATTGTTTGAAACTATCTTTTGTCTGTGGTTTTATCACTGTGTGTCATGACGCAGAACGCCATAAGACTAAAAACCAAAGTCTGTATCCGGCTTTAGCTGTTGATCAAAAATACTGATTGTTCCCACTCATAAATACCAAGTGTGTTTCTGATGTTTTGGCTGAACATCAAAGGCTGGTACATCGTTCACTGAAAGAGTTTTCTGAGGACACGTTGAGAATGCTGAGAGGCTTCAGAGTTAAACAGGACGGAGGAACATGGTGAACACATCTAAACACACACAAGTGCTTTAGGAGGAGGAGGCTTTCCCCACATTGGCAGCTCTGACAACCTGGATCTTCAGACTTTTCTTGTCAAACTAGAAACTTTTGGGACTTTCTCTAAAAAAAAGATCTTATTTCTCTTTTCTTTCTGTTATTTTTTTTCTGGCTGTTGCACATTTTTATTCCCTGTTAAAGAAATGCAGAAAAAAGACCTGGCACTGAAATGACACCTTCAACAGTAGAAGAACAGTAAATGAAACAGAAATAGAGGTAGAAATCATTTAGAGGTTTGATCACCAATTAATTAATAATGTTATTTTTTCATAGATAAGATATATACAAATAATCATGATGTTTGAACACAGGGGAGTGGGGTTCACACTGAGCACCCTTTTAAAAAGAATGGTCAGAAGGCCTCGCAAGACGCTCCATCACTGCAAAGGCTGGACACTGTAAGATTGGTCGATATTAAAGCCTCGTTCCCACTGAGAAAAGATACAAAGATTTTAACCAAAAGCACCTGGACACCCTTTCCTTACACGTGACACGGGCTGGTGTGTCAAAACGACCCGCCATTTTACCCACATCGAGACCTCGTATTTTCACATAGAATCGCAAACAATGACAGCACAACAAGCTGACAAATCTGCACTGTTCCTTTAAAGTCGTCCTGTAAACAAATATTTTTGAAAGTAATAAATTGCTCCATATGGATAATAATCTTGCCGTAGTCTATGATAATGCCGTTCCCTCTGGTCCTGGCAGTGTGCTGTAACTTTAGGAAACGTATTTTGAAGTGGAGAGTTGGTTTTTCTACACTTTTCTGTCTTCGCTGTGGTGACAAGTCAACACGGGTCCAAACAACATTGCAACGTTTTCCCGCAGTAGGTGAAAGCCTCATCAGGATTTCCCAGCTCTACAAATATTCACCTTTTTCACTGCAGGAATCGAGTTCTTCAATCATTCCTAAGGACAGACACAGTCTAAAGACCTAGAGTGATTGTATTCCACACATGTCCTTTTTGAGAGTAATCTTCATTTAGATCTAGTCATTATACTCACACCCAGGCCCTACATTTCAGTTCACTTCACTATGTAAGTGTAGTGAACAGAAATGAATATAGATCATTAAATTAGTGGTACTTGAAACAGATTAGGGATGTCTTTTAACCTTCTTAAACGTTTTCATTGAACAGATGAATTGTGTAAATTCTGATGAAAAAGACAATGTGATGAATTTGTTATACTCGAATAGAAACTTGGCTCGTAAGGAATACCACGTAGCAGTGATACTAATTTCACACAAATTAAAACGTCATCATATTCACAGCACCTTTTTCTCCCAATATATTCTCATCAAAGGATCATTGCTTGATTTGTGTAATGTCATAATGTGCAGCGCTTTGCAGAAGACGCTGCTCTTACTGAAAGAGAATGTGCAACAACGTGGATTTACAGGTTGAACTTTTGTTACTTCTTGACCGCCTTGACTTTTCACAGATATTCCATGTCTCTAATCCTCGACTAATAAATAATAAAGCGTGGTACTTCAATGCGTTCAGTGGTCCGGTATGGATGTGTCTTTGATGAGTGCATGTTGGAGGCAGAAGATTTGCTGGATGTGTGCCTCGTGTGGCACGCTCCTCTCTTCATGATCACTGATGACCTACAGTATATTAATAAGCTCAGCAGAAAGGGGCCTCTCGGCACAGGACTCGCCAGCAGCACAGGCTTTAATGTCTGCAACTTTCACCACTTTGATTTCTGATTGATGAGTAAGGTTGGTGCAATAACAGAATGACGCCACTGGTCATCCCCCACCACGCATACACACACACACACACACACACACACACACACAAAAGTTAAAGAATGAATACGTGTCAACCATGTTTGTTATGAGGTAAGTTAAGACGATCTTGGTCTCGTCAGTCTCACAGTGAAAACGTCTCAGATAACAATCATCTTCCACCGCATCTGCAGCATTCTCATTTTCACACATTTGTAAAAGTCCTCACAGCGCGTGCAAAACCTCACTCACTCTGAGCCTGGCTTTACCGTTCAAACCTGGAAGATGTTCGTTTACTCCATGCACTGTGTCCAAAACAGGATTTTCTCTGCTCCATTACAGGAACTCAACACAAGAGTGAAAACAGCAACAAGACGAGCTCTAAGTCGCTGTAACCAACAGGATGGAGAATCAACAGACAGGACAAACATGTGTACAGGTATGGTATGTGTATGAATGTTAAGAGGTATGAATGTTTACAGGTATGAATGTGCACGGGTATGATTGTGCACAGGTATGGATGTGTATGAATGTGTACAGGTATGGATGTGTATGAATGTGTACAGGTATATGAATGTTTACAGGTATGAATGTGCACAGGTGTGGATGTGTATGTGTACAGGTATGAATGTTTACAGGTATGAATGTTTACAGGTATGAATGTTTACAGGTATGGATGTGTATGTGTACAGGTATGACTGTTTACAGGTATGAATGTTTACAGGTATGAATGTGCACAGGTATGGATGTGTATGTGTACAGGTATGAATGTTTACAGGTATGAATGTTTACAGGTATGAATGTTTACAGGTATGAATGTTTACAGGTATGGATGT
>JAPMNZ010925288.1:0-14628 GCA_029875035.1 Pomatoschistus microps
ATTTAATTTTGTGTTGGTTTTGTTCCCTTTGCTCCTGTATACAGTCGTGAGAGCAGGGCTGTTTCATTGAACCAGTGGTAGATCACAGAGCAGTCCCACAGATTTTATTAACTTTTAGTAGTAAACGGGCTGTTTTCCGTATACGTGTGACTTGTTGTTCCCTATTCACACTATATCAAAGTGCTCAAAAACAAAAACACCTCACTGCTCTCTTGCTGTACGAGGCTATGCAACGCGGGCAGCTACCCATCCTACGGATTTAGGTGTTCCCCAGGTCACGGCCCCTAGTTCCCAGCCTTTTTAGCGCAGTGTTGTGCGGGAGAGAGGGACACTGCCTCTCTATTCTGGGATTTAAAATACTGGTGTTGCAGTCAAACGAGACCAAAAAAAAGAAGTCCAAATTGGTCATTCCCAGTTCATAAACCCTGTTCTGGTAACAAAAGCAAACTTTGTGGATAGAGATGATGAAATACTGTCTCTGTGTGTGCGTGCGTGTCATCACCCCAGTGGCCAGCTCCTCCCTCTGCTGCTTCTTGTAGGCCAGGTCCTGAGCCACCATCTCCAGCTCGTACTGTAGCAGCTCATGTTTCCGACACACGGACCTGCACCACACACACACACACATATACAAGCTCAGCGATTATTTATTGACCAATAAGTGAATATAGGAATTATAGCAATGGGCAAACACATCCTCACCTCACAGCCTCAGTGTAGTACAGATACTCTTTGAGCTGGTCGGCGTAGTGCTCTTCTTCTTCTAAAATGTCGTCTATTGAGGCTGCATATCTACAAACACATGCACGGCCTTCATGTACTCATCATGGTACATTATGACATATAAAGGGTGCTGGTCTCTCACGTGTCCATGTGATGTCCAGCACTTTGCAGGCCATCTCCCATCTCCTTCTCTATGGCGCTCCACTCGCTGAAAACACGCCCATAATTCCCATGCACCTTGTAGACTCCATACAGACGGTCAGCGACTCTCTGGGCAGACAAAAGTGAAAACTTTGACAAACAATGTTAATCCTACTTGAGCGAGGCAGTGTGACATTTAGGGATATTTGTGGACAAGGGTCATCCCGCTCTCTAGGGACCAATGGCCTCTTTGCGTTTGTTATTATTGTATTTCCAGTCGAACAGTTTGATTCTCTGATCTGTTGTTGAGGAAATGACATATTTGTACAGTCTTTTGAGATAACTGTCGATTTAGGGCTATGCACAAATACATTGAATTAAATAATGTAATGGGTTTAAAACTATTTTAGGAATTGTTGGACCATCACATGATGAGTGTTGGTTAAAAATTGCATATTATACTTATGCTTCCTTCTGAGACTTACCACCCGCACGCGGAGAAGCTGGGACAGGACTGTGTGGAGCTCGTCGCAGGACTGTTTCAGTGCTGTGAATCGCCTGTATAATTGGGTTTTAGTTGTTAGAAAAACTGGAATGTTCCAATCGGTTCCCTGTGAACATACTTGTCTGGGTTTTTGACGCGAAAAGAGGCGCTCAGTGACTTTAGCCGGGAGTCCACCTGTTTGAATAGATAAGGAATATTAAAAATGGTAGAGATTACACTGAGTGGGCAAACTATTCACATTCTTACCTTGTCTTGAAAACCAGTCTCCAGAACAGTGTCTCTCCAGCCTTTCTCCTGATCAAAACCATTTACAATTAAACGGAAGTCCCAAACAAATGCAAGACATCATAATTTCACTACTGCTGTTTAAAGTCTAGAGATGTTTATTCACTCTACAGTTGATGAGTCACTATTTCCCCAAAAGACTGTGTTCAGGAAGTAAACTGACTCGCTACAATCTGGTGTTGCACTGACAATACTCTCGGGAGCAATAGATGAGGGTCAATATCAAAAGTGTTCGATAGGTTATTTAGAGATTACATGACACTTTGAAGCAACTGTGGTTAAAGTTCTAACTCATCATTCAACAATATGCACAAGCCAGTACTTTTCCACTGCATGTTTTGATCTCTGAAGGCCAAGCTACTGGTTCTTTAATGTTCTTGCACTTTTATTGAAACTGTTTTAGTCGATCGATTTCACAGTGACATTTGTCTACTGTTTTATTTGTTTTATTTCTGCACTTTTAATGTTGTTTTGTGTCTGTATTTGTCTTGTGCACACTGGTGACTTTTGCAAATGTATTCCAATGGGTTTTATTCTTACAGCAAATGGCAAATAAACTGAATCTGAATCTGTCTCTGCCATCAACAATAAAACATGTCTTCTGACTGAATTAAAGACATGATCCCAGACTTTGTTACGAAATAGCTTTACAATCCAGGTTGTTGGCCCCTGGACAAGTTTGCATAACTGCCCCCTTCAAAAAAGTGCTTGATGATATAGACCAGTGTAACTTACGTCAGTTAGAAAGAGGAAGAAGATGTTGTCATTGGACAAAAGAGGATGTGATGCCACTCTCAACAGGAAGTTCTCCAGTCCCACTCTACGCCGCTCCACAAAGTCAGGGTCCAGGTTATCTGCAGACAGCTTGTGCCACACAAACTCAGCCTGTGACAAAACAATCAGAGACCGGAGTCAGCTCCCATCCCCATACAGGGATGACAACTATGCTAACTGTATAGCATATATACAGTTGGCATTGTTACGTACTTAAATTGCTTATTATTTATTTCTGAAATACATTTGTAAGCAAGTAAGTAATGTTTATTTATGCAGCGCATTTTTACAGACCATGGTCACCGAAAGTGCTTTACAAGGTTCAGATATTTTTTTATTCTCTACACACGGTGATGACAGAAGTGAAACACTTGTCTCTAGTTCCTGGCAATAGGACAGTTTGGTTTGGTCTCTAGTTTCCACATGTGCAGTGACTTTGGCCTCTGTCACATGTTTTGATCAGCTTTTTCAGACCTACTCTCAGCCCATTCAGCAGGGTCAAATAGTGACTCATGTTGATGACCCTCTACGTAGAGTGTATGAGGAGTGTGTGAAAGTGAGGACTCACCCGTTTTTCTGGCAGAGGAGGGATGATGACAAATGGATAGGTGACCAGCAGGTAAGTGCGTAGCAGCTCAAACTCACTGTAGCGTCTCCACAGCATGTCAGGGACCGGAGTACCTCCATCAGGGCTTGAGTCTGCTGGCCTAAATGCAAACCAATGTCCTCTGTCACAGCCATTCTGAGATCATGACATAGTTCTACTTTATTAGTCTTGGCATTCTTCCGACTCAAACATACCACTACATATCCATTTAATAGAACATTATGAATTGCTGTAAAAGTGCTCAATGAATTTAACAGGCTGTCACATAATCTGTTTCATATTGTGATGAAGGGACCCCTGAATCCGGCCTCTTTCATCAGCACCTGTGGACTGTCTTCCCTACCCAAACGTGTGGGCAGCACTCCCCTCCCTGCGTCCTGAATCTACAGTGTCAGTCCTGAATCTACACTGTCAGTCCTGGATCTACACTGTCAGTCCTGGATCTACACTGTCAGTCCTGAATCTACACTGTCAGTCCTGGATCTACACTGTCAGTCCTGGATCTACACTGTCAGTCCTTCCCTCAATGAGGGTCTCCACTTTTCCCACTAGGTTTTTTGAGTTGTTCCTTGCTGATCCAGAACATTTAAGGACATCTTCCCCTTATGGACCAATTGCTTTTTGTTTGTTTTTTAACATTGCACTTTTTGTTTTTTAACTACTTGATTCTCTGAGGTTTGACTGTTTGTAAATTGTTGTGATAAAAAATGCCAAAACAATCACTGGCAGTTGGAACACTTTAGTACCAGCTCGGCCTGGATAGAACCAGGGCCAAGTAGTTACTAAAAAAGTACTTGACACCCATAAGGGGGGAGCAGAGTCAGAGTCGTCACACTTAACATGCCTCAGCAAAACTGACTGCCATTCTGACACACCAGCCCGTGTCGCTCAGTGTACGAAGAAGGGGCGACTCGGGGGACTGAGCCGTACAGTATAATAAAAGACCGACCTTGTTTCAATGAGGTAGGCGGTGTACGTCTCCTGCATGTTCACACTGTTCTTCCCCGTCCTCTTTTCAGCCTCTGACACGTTCATCTCCAGCTTCTTCAGCAAGGACGCCCCTTTCTCCACCATCTAAACACATGGATGATCCACACATTTAGAGCACTGAACAGATAATGTCCTCTCCAAGCTGCACGCATGCCAGCACAAAGCACTCACAGACTTGTATGTACCATTAAGAGGGAATTTAAGGCAAAATCTTTAAATCAGATCAGAAATCTAGGAGTAACAATAGACTCAAACTTAAATCTTAACAGCCACATAAAACTAGTGACTTCTATTGTTTTTTATCATCTAAAAAAAAAAAAAACATTGCCAGAATCAAAAATATAGTGTCTTAAGAAGACATGGGGATTCTTCTTCTGCATTTGTCTCCCGTAGGTTCCTGTAAAGCCTCGCTCATTGGGCTTTCCACACAAGCTGTAAACAAATATATACAAAACGCTGCAGCCCGAGTCCAGTTCTCAGAGACTTTTAAAAGGTTCCATTTAACACTTTTTTGACTTAAACATAATTGAAGTGCTGTTTAGAGTAATGTTATTATCACCAAAATGTTCTTTGAGTTGCACAGTAATTATTCTATTTATTCTAGTTTAGTTGTTACTTGCCGATGCAGGACGGACAGTGATGACCTGAGACATTTATTAACATTTATGAACACCAATGGCTCATGTGTTTGTTATTGCATTTCCTGTGTTCGAACTGTTTATTCTCTGATACGTTGTTGAGGATTCGACAAGTTTGCGAAGTCCTCAGAGACTGCTGATGTGATTTAGGGCATACAAAAACAAAATGAATTGAACACCAAACGCTACGGCATCGCTCGTCCCCGATAATAAACACATCCATACTCAGCTGACTAAACAGGCTAACGTTAGCATTAGCTCGGGCTGAAGTTAGAAACAGATCACACCCGTCCGCACGACACTTATCACAGTGAAGGCCGAATGTAGTGAGTATAGCTGGGACCTGTGAGGCAGTTGCAGACTTTTCCAACTGTTTAAAGTGCATTTGTCAGAGTTTGAGGGTGACTTCCGCAGCTAGTCCGTGTTTGAGTGTGGTGGTCACCGTGTTTCGCAGGTTGTTCTCAGCTTCAGAGGAGAGGAGAGGGTCATCACAGCTCCCAGAGTCTGCGGACATCATTCTGCTGCTGTGCGGGCTCTAGGGACTGCTCTACCGACTGCCTCAGGCTCTCTGTGAGGCTCTGTGGGGCTCTGTTGGTCTGGGTTTGCTACTGTCAAGTCAGGTGAGCTGGCAGCACACACTGCGCATGCTCCAAAACTCGTAACAGACAAAGAAGAGGGAAAAGTATTCCCTCAAGTTTACGCCATTGCTAGGGGTGTAAACGTTTAATATTTGGTCATTATGAATGATAACGCAAAAAAGACACATTAGACGTGATGTATCGAATTCATGCAGTTCAAAGATGCTTCATTTCATTATTCATTCAGCAGACGACCACGAACTGGCGTGACTATTCATTCATTAATTTTCTGCCCCTTTATTAGTCCATTTCTGGGAGTGGGGGGTGGCAATGAGAGCTGCCACCCAATGCTCATAGCACCAGTCCCTCACTGATCCTCTGCAGGTGGTGAGTGCACAGGAAGATGGCTGCTCTGTCAGTGGTGAAGTAGCCTTGGTCTTTCAGCGGGGGCTTCAGGCAACGTGGGGTTAAGTGTCTTGCCCAAGGACACAACGACAGTATACATCAGTGGGAGCAGTTGGAGTAGGTCCCATGGTGGGAATCGAACCCACAACCCAAAGGCCAATGCTCTACCAACTGAGCTACTGTCGCCCCCTGACGTGACTACTGTAGTTTAATTCCCAGAGGTCTCTCTTCATAGTACTAACCGGCCACTGACCTGCTTAGCTGCCTTCAGGCCAGGGGTACTTTTTGTACAAGCTACACCAGGCCCAGCTGATATCCTGACAGTGATTGACAGTGACGCCATGGTTACCCAGGAATTTCCCCGGATACTGGTTTGTTGTGTGTTGCCAGGACATGGTACCAGAGCGTAACAAGAAACACACCATGGGTGGTTGAGTAGATCCAGTTATGAGTGAAGTTATACGGTGCAGTACCGTCATGGATCTGTGTGGAGTTGAGCCAAGTCGGCTAGTGGAAACGGGGCCTTATTTGAAGATATTCGGTGCTGTCATGATGGACACACACTCCTCCCCTATCCCCGCCCCTTCGCCGCCATCTTGCCTCTCCCTCTGCCCCTGGAACCTGGTCCTGGTGCGGAAGTGCACAGTGCGCTCGGGCAGAACAGGTCTCCCGACGCGCCGCTGCTGTGTTGCCTACATTGCCCCTCTCCATTCTCCACCTTTACGCACGGGACGCACCGGACACAGGCATGGCTGGACGGCTACCGGCCTGCGTGGTCGACTGCGGCACCGGGTAAGCGCACCGGGGGATGAATATCCGCGCGAACCGAGCGATGTCACTGTCATTACACCCTCCTGCATAGGAAAGGAACGACTCAAAAACCCCAGTAGGGGAAAAAAAAACTAACAAATCTCGGGTCGGCCTATATTGGGAGAGGAATCCACTCCCACTGACAGACAAGCTGTAGAACCAGGATTTTGGGCTATAAAACCAGGACTGGGGCTGTAGAAACAGGACTGGGGCTGTAGAAACAGGACTGAGGCTGTGGCTGTAGATCCAGGACCGAGGCCATAGATCGAGGACCAGGGCTATAGATCCAGGACATTATCACACTATTATGCCTGGTTGCTATCGCGTATTTAACACATATATTATCAATGCAGTCTTGTAGCTGCAGCTGTTGAGAATCCAACGGCAAATCACAGCAGTGCCTCTGTTAGTTTCATCGCGCACATTTTCTGTGACTATAATCTACTGTATCGTGCGTAAAAAGGGAATTTCGTCTTAAACATGTAGTTAGGTTCTTGACTGAAATCTGAAATATGGTTCTGTGTTGTGGCTGGTGGGCCTGCGCAATGGCACTTCCTACTTCACTCCCTCCACACTTCCTCGTTTACGCTCTTCGGTCCATATATGGTGCTGTCTCGTATCTCACCTAAAACGCTATAATATTAGGCTTCTGCTCATCGTGTTGGCTTTTGACAGGTTACTGTTGATCTATTTGCCTACACTAATATTTGTACACGCATTGTTCACTCACAGGTATCTACTGCTGTTTTTGGTTGATTTGACCCCGCTGTGTTTTCAGCCAGTACGTGTTTATAGTTCTGCAAACGGTGTATAAGCACACTTACCACAACTCTCTGTGACTCTTCCTCCTCGTTTCCATGGTAATGCTCTTTCAGCTGTTGCCTTCCACAGTATTGCATTAAATTTAGAGTAAGTGTTTTTAAAAGAATGCAACAATTGATCTATGTAATAAAATGTTGATCCTGGATAGTTTTCACCTGCATATATTTTTGTCTTGGACTTGCACAGATCAGTCTTTAAGACAAAAAATTATGTGAGAGAGAAACGACCTCACTCAGCCCATCAGCCCTTAGCCCAAAGAGTCAAATAGTGACTCACAGGGGTCTTTCTTGAACAAAAGATAACCTGTTTTTTATTGAATGAAGACAGCATTTGGTGGACTTCTGAATAGAATGCTGAAATGTCTTGGACGCATTTTCCCCATATTTTTGCTGAATACTGACTATTCAATTCAATGTATTTCATTAAAGCCCTATATGATAACAGCAGTTATCTCAGAGGACTTCTGTTGATTTTAGCCTACACTTCTGTGTTTCCCTCTACAAAATACTCAAAATAAGGCCCGTTCATCACCAGCCGTTTCCAATTGTTGTGCAGTAATCTTCTCACAGTAAGTAACACGTTTCTGGAGATGTATTGGCAAAGAAAGAAATATTTTGGTACAATTTGCCATAATGGAAACCCACTAAGTAGAGTATAGACAAGTAAAGTAAGGCCAGTGATGCTAATGAGGAATCTCAAATGTTGTCAGTGTGGGTATGTGGTGTAGAGGTATGCAGAGTCCTGTACAGGCCTGACCTGCAGAGCTGAGCATATCCTTCCTGAAGCACAGGCATGAAGGCATGATGTGACAGGACCATCCACTCAACTATGAAAACAATCACTGCATCGTCATATTTCCACCAGCAGAAGTGCAACATACAGTGAGGTCTATAAATATAAAGTTATTTTTGGCTTTATAATAACACTCAAGAGCTGAGCAGCCAATTATCCCGTTACTGTAATAATTTGTGATTCTTACATTGTTCTTACCCACTAGCTCAATTAACTCTCTTCTCAATATATGTTTAAAAAAACAATCTTTACGATTGACTTGTTATGCTCTAATTGAATTATTGTCTGATATGAATTCTGGACCAACTGTTATTGTCACAGAGGGATGAGGGTGCAGTGCTGAGCTGGTCTGTGTTTGCTGCCTGTAGTGCTCCCTTTATGAACGGTCACAATTTGATGCAAATTTATTTCTGAACATTGACTCACTCAAACAGATACTTAGAAAACTAGAGTTATTGTTCTGTTAGCTCCCAAATGTTGCTGCTAGATGGAGTCGATTCTCATAGGCGGCAAAGCTGCCCACTGAATGCTAATGTGTGTGCTTGTGTTTGTGTCCCAATCCCCGGGTCTCCAAGATATTTGCTCATTGGCTCATGCTTGCACCGTGTACGTCCCAAACATTAGAGGAAGTGATGCATTTTGGCCAGCTCTGTTTCTTCTTGTGCAGTAGGTCTGCAGTTGTTCTGCTTCCATTGAGCACATAACACATGAGCGTTCTGACCAATCAGAGCCGACTGTGGACGGCGTTTTAGTTGACATTGGAGTCTATGGAAAAATCTCCTTTCGGTCCATGTGAATTTAAGCTGTCGTGCCATAGGAAGCCCTTGTCCATGTGGAGAAGGGTTTAATCAGCAAGACTCTATCTACATAATACATCCATGGTCTGTGTGTGTGTGTCTTTCAGCTACACCAAAATGGGATACGCCGGCAACACAGAGCCTCAATTCATTGTCCCGTCATGTGAGTACTGCTGCATAAACTGTTGTGTCTAGTGTAGAATGCAGAGGGCAAATACAAACATTCCTTTCATCTGTGTGGCTGAAGCTAAAACAATGAGAGGTTACCTTACCTAGTCCTTCTGAAGTTGGACTCTGTACATGTGGCTTGTTTATCTTGCAGGTATTGCCATCAAAGAGTCGGCCAAAGTGGGGGACCAGGCCCAGCGCAGGATGATGAAGGGAGTGGACGACCTGGACTTTTTCATCGGGGACGAGGCGGTGGACAAGCCCTCGTACTCCACCAAGGTAACGTGGCACCGGTTGCAGATGTGGGAGGTTCAAAATGGTCCAAAACAGAAGCAGACACTATTTACTCTCAACAAACCTTGATTTGACAGTGAAAATGTTGTGTGCGTTTCCAATGTATTTGTGAAAATCCAATCCTTCTCCTTCTCCACTTTAATCCGATTGATAAAGACGCATGTAAACTTGTGTGCCGATTGAGGAAAAAGTAGTCCGATTGGAGGAGCAGGTGCGCACTAGATGCATGTAAACATGTAAATTCGATCCTCATGAGACAACGTGTATAGTAAATGTATGTATCTGGATGGGTACAGACGACCCACTCATGCTGTTTTGGATCAGGACATAGTCCCTCGCTGCTTGTGTTTGGTTTTGTTATAGGAAGCAAAACTCAACTCTACAGAGTCAAGGTGTTTTTAAGAGCGCTGTAGAAACTCTGCTGCAGCAGTGTGTGTGAAAATAAAACTCCTAAAGTAAACATTCTGTGTGGTTATAATTGCTGGGCGCGTTTTTATAATGTCTGTATGAGAGCAGTTTAATTTACAATAACAGTTACAGTTTGAAGAATAAGAGAAGGTTTTGAGGCGCCTTTGAACGCGTCCTCAGGTCTGGAGCCTTGAGGCTTCTCTGTGAGGCACACAGTGACGGGACCAGAACTTCTGTTTGAGAATCCACTGAAGATGGGCCGGCTTTATCCTTACGTTTACTTAATAATAAATCAATAAGCCAAGTTTTGGTCCATGTTTAATTTGGGATGTTTGCAACCTCTACTTGTGTAATATTTGCATCCCATTTTAAGCTAGTAGTAAACTTGATATGAGGTCAAACCTCAAACTGAGTTTTAGTGAAGTGTCCCGTCTAAGTGGTGTCTAATATGTGGCTCATGTTGCTGACCTGTGTCCCAGTGGCCCATTCGTCATGGCATCGTGGAGGACTGGGACCTGATGGAGCGCTTTATGGAGCAGATCATCTTCAAGTACCTGAGAGCAGAGCCAGAGGACCACTACTTCCTCCTGGTGAGAGACCACACACAGCTTTGGCTATAGACACAACTGATATGACCCTTTCACAATGATGCTGAGAGTATTTACTTACAACATACCATGCTTTTCAGTAGCATTTCTCATGAGCTGGTTCCTGACCATAGACTGTGTATAGATACACAATGTTGACCCACTAGCTGTGCCCAACTTATTTTTGCTCCAACTCCTTCTAGCTCTTACTTTTCAATTGGCTTATTGAAAAGTAAACTTGTCTGCTCTAGCTCAGTAAGCGTCAACATCCCTGGTTTCTCTTCGATCCGGGTGTGTTTAAATATCTATTATTGTCTGAAATGATCTTGAGTAATGATAATCCATCTAGCGATTGAAGCCTTGGAGGATTCATCAGTATTATAAGTTTGTGATGGTAGCAGATGGTAACAGAAAGGGTGGGGGGACGTGTTTGTGCCCTTCTCCTGTCAATAACTATCTCAGTAATGGAGAGACAGTATGTTGCGGCTATCCAGACTGTCACACAGGCTGGCAGCCCCGAACAGGTGTGGAGTGTGGCCTTAAGTGGAGAGTGACTCCAGGTGGGTAAGCTGGATTGGCCAGGTGCACCGCTGCTCCTCCAATCAGCACCTGAGTCACGGACGTCTGGGAAGCGGGAGGGCCAGTGGTTCAACAACCACAGGCCAGGAATCTTGACACAGGAGGGGTTGCCACACACACACACACAAAAACACACAAAATACAAACCTGGAGCAATCTACAGGCCTAGGGCCGTAACACAGACGCACCACATCGAGGCGCACATATCACGCGCACCTAAGAGCAGGAGACGCGCTCCTCCCAGTCGGCCCCTCCTATGGCCGTAGTGGGTGGTGCCCTCTTTTTTTATGCATGATTGTTTGAACATGTGTGAATGAATGAACCTGTCTCTTGCTCACTGCCAAAAATTTAAATTATAATAAAATAAGAAAAGACACTTCTGGCCTTATGTTCGTCCGTAATTCTGGTTATTATTGCAAAGCATTATCCTTGCTGGAAATGCATACATCAGACCAACTCGACAGAACACTGGCATGTTTCTGTGGATGGAGATTAAAGCCAAGGGAGTGGTGTGTCTAGGCTCAAACTAAAGTGTATATATTAATGTGCTGTTGATATTTTTCCAGACGGAACCTCCGCTGAACACTCCGGAGAACAGAGAGTACACGGCTGAGATCATGTTCGAGTCCTTCAATGTGCCAGGACTCTACATCGCTGTGCAGGTACGACGCCGTGATCGTGGTCAGAGCAAGTACGTTTAAAGGTCACCTGTGTGCTGGGAATGTAGACCTGTCTGCATCAAGTGTTTAGAGACGCCCAAAACAAATAAGTCCCTCAAACGTTCCATTCCATGTGATTAGAAAGACTGAATAGTGGTGTCTTTAAGTCAAATGTACCTTGACTTGTGTCTGTAGGCGGTCCTGGCGCTGGCTGCCTCGTGGACGTCCCGGCAGGTGGGAGAGAGGACTCTGACCGGCACGGTGATCGACAGTGGGGACGGAGTCACACACGTCATCCCTGTGGTCAGTATCCATCTGTGTATCTGTTTGTGTCTTAAGTGTCTGAGTATCTGAGTAACTGGTAATTTGTAATGTATTCAACACATCAACGTTCTGTTCCACAAGTTTGTGAAGGGCCTCCTAATCTTGTATAGGCTATAAAAGTGTGCACAACAGCGGATAGAGCGCAGAGCATTCATAAACCATTTAAACTGAAGCCGTAAATATTGCTCTTATTTGCTGAATCGGTTGTCAAAGTCCTGGCCCTAAACCAGCTCAATGGGTTTTGGAACTCAACCCTTGGGCTGTTCTTGTGGTCAAATTGACCCGCTACAGTGAAATATACCATAAATAATTTGTTTGCTTTTTTCTAGCTTAAATCCTTTTAGACTCTAAAAGTAGAAGAAAAATACCCTAAATTAAGAAACTCTGGTGGGTCATTTTGACCCGAGGGTATCGATTTGACCCACGCCGTATTGTATTTTTGTACTATACTGTATTGAAACGCCTGTGCGGAGCAGATGCAGGATCTAAACACACATCTAAAGATTTTGTCGTCTTGTATTTGGAAAAATGTGTTTTCACCACCGAGTATGGTACTTTTCAATGTAATATGTACTAAAGGGTAGCAATAGTGCTTCACAACCAGCCGGAGTGAAATATTCACAGGGACACATTCGCCACTTGCGGCTATATTTTGCAATTTTTCAACATATACCATTATTTTTGTGAATAGTGAAGAATGTCATTACGTCAGTGAAATTGAGAAAACTGAAAGGCACAGACTACTCGGACCCTGAAAATGGGACGGAGTTTTATGTTTGTCTTAGAAGTTCCTGATGTTGATATTCAGGTATGAAGCTAAAACAACTCTACATGATAAGTATAATAATGACTCAGCGGTGCTGTAGATCACATGTATGTAGTATTCTAAAGCACAATGGGCAGCACGGTGGCTGAGTGGATAGCACTCTCACGCAAGAAGGTCCTGAGTTCGAAACCCCATCGGAACAGGGCCTTTCTGAGTGAAGTTTGCATGTTCTCCCCGTGTCTACGTAGGTTCCCTACGGGTTTTCCGGTTTCCCCTACCACTAATAACATGCACAATAGGTATGAATGTAATGAGAGAGTGAATGGATGGTGTTAATTGGGGGCTTTGATATGCCAGTGTGTTCGGCGACTCGCTTCCGTCATCCCCGTGTGTGGAAAGATTGGAACAATATCGGAACTCTGAACATTATACAGTGCTTTGGGTGACCTTGGTCTGTAAAATGCGCTATATAAATAAACATTACGTACTTATTTACTAATGTTTCTTTAAAGAGTCCTCCCACATCTGCTGCACTGAGGATTGTGCACATTAAGTCGGAAAATGTGGGTCAGTCAGCTGCAGGATGTGACTGTGCACAAACATACTTTCTGCTACACCAGGACTATTTCAATGAAGCGTTCTGTTCAGTTCTGAGTCAGCAAAAAATTCACTGAGTTCTGGAACACACAAGCGCTTTATGATGTCCACTTTTTCCTCAAACACACACACACGCACACACACGGAGAGACAGCTGGAGAGATCTTTTCTGTCTCTTTACATTTGTTCATTGCCTCCAGGTGCAATGAACATGCTCACAACAGAATGACCAAACTACAACAGAGGTTAAAGAACAAGTATGATGCAGAAGTTGCAGGTGAAACTCGTAAAATCCGAACATTGTCCAAAACAAAATGTATTCCTGTAATCCAACTTAAAATGTGAAACTAATACATGATAAAGACTCAGTACGGAGTGACGTATGCCTTTGTTATAATGCCCATTTCCAAAGTACAAACTGTATCAATCGTACACTGCTGTGATCTGACGTAAGAACCCAGTGCTGATGCAGAGGTTTTCTCTTTCTGAATGAAACAAGAGCAACGGAGCATCTGTAGTGGGTGAAGCAGCTGTGGGGCCATGAATTAAAGCAACTCTAACTGATACAACAAGCATGGGGTAAAAAGAATCACAGTCAGAAAGCACTGACGAGAACCCTGCGATTTGTGGCAGAAGTTACTGACATTAGCGTGGATGTAGCTAAAAACAACTCAGTCGTTTATGATGAACAGTAATATAACATGAATACAATGTTGCTTATGTCCCTTTCACCCTGACAGGCTGAGGGCTATGTGATCGGCAGCTGCATCAAGCACATCCCCATCGCAGGCCGTGACATCACCTACTTCACCCAGCAGCTGCTCAGAGACCGCGAGGTGGGAATCCCTCCAGAGCAGAGCCTGGAGACCGCCAAAGCAGTCAAGGTGAGACTACCTGCTCTAATGACTCCTGTTTACATGAAAGCAGAGCGAAAGAGATAACTGCTCTAGGTGTGAGGTTCAACCTACCCCCGGTGATCCAAGATGGCGCCCTATTCAAAGGAATGACTTGTGCTCAGAAGCACATGGGACATAAAGAAGGGCCTAAAGATTAGCTGAACTTGCCTATTTTGTCTGTTCCTCCCGGTTCTGCGCAATGGACAAACTCCAATGATGCGCCGAATATTCATGCACATGCACAGAGGGGTTTGGCTGTGCTTTGACCAATCAGAGCTGCTGATCAGAGCAGTGGCAGAGCGGAGCCAGAGTTGGAAGGGAAACGGCAGAGTTTGTGACAGTAAAGTGTGGATTTTACCAAAGGATTTAAGAAGAAAAAAAGTTCAGGATGACAAGGGACACTAATGCCGCTTTTCGACAGTACCCGCACTACACGACACTACACGACCCGGCGCGTTACTTTTGCATTTCCACCAGCGTTTAAGC
>JAPMNZ010925308.1:0-18124 GCA_029875035.1 Pomatoschistus microps
ATCTAGATTGATCAGTGTTTTGGCTTCAGTGTAAGGCTTTGAACCTTTAAAATGGTTTTTTAAGTATAATACCTGTTTATGATATCCCACAATCAATATTGTTTGATTTTGATATTGGTCTGTAGCTGTACTGTTTATAATAATAATAATAATGATAGTAATAATGATGATGATAGTAAGACCCCAGACTTGTGTATAGCAAACCAAATTTTATGTTGAATCAGCACTACAGCCTTTTCTGTTTAAGCTTCCTATTTACGCTCATTCAAATATGAATGTCTCGTCTTAGTGTCAATACATCATGTCTCAATGTTGAATTATTTTTACACAGCTTTAATCATTAACCACTGCCACATTGGACTAATTCTAAATATGATTTGCACATTATATAATACATCAGTAAATACCATACACCAACGCATTGGCCTGGTTTTTCCAGTTATGATCAACAATTGTTATTTGGCATAATTTGCAAATAATTATTCACATTTAACTGAAGCATTTCAAGTTGCTTGGAGAGGACAATTAGTGGTTGAACTGAACTAGGGACATGTTAATGAGGTTAGCGAGGAGCCTGCCCTGGTATTGTCTGCTCCCACGCACACCTGCACAAGTCTGTCTCGCCCCTGTCTTCTTTTCCTTCACTAAAGTTGAAATCCCTGTCAACTACGTCTGTAGCGCATAATGCATATTTAATCCAAATAACTGATACATCATCCATAGTGCGTCTCTCAGAAGACATTGTTTGTTATTGTTTTGTTTGTACGTTTCCTACCCCCTGAAGAAATGTCTGTGAAACGTGGGCACTGCTCCTTGGTAGTACCCCACAGGAGGCGTGTCTGTCTGTCGGCTCTCGTCGGGTCACGGGCGCTGATGTGAAAAGGAGGAAAAGGAGGTTTGAGACTTGGAGCATTGTGGACGCATGTGAGGGGAGCTGCCAGTCTGCTCTGTTTGAAGTTTTGACAGCTTTGTCAGCAAACCATCCCAGAACATTAGGCTAAACTCAGTCTGATGTCAAAAAATGAAATGTCAAAAAGGTGCACTTTGGAGCTGCTCTCTCAAACTCGTTTTTGGAAACTTTTGATGTATTGTTTTGCTGCTCTCCATGTCAGAATCTATTAAGCATTTACTGTCTTAAAATAATATTGAGATATGCAAACGATTTTTTTTTACAAACACAAATCTTATTATTATTCTTTTATAAACAATAGTTTTCTGTCTTACATTCTCTCAAAGACATGTTTGATGTTGACAGAAAAAGACAATATTGACTGAACTCTGAACTTTGATTATTGACCTCGTAGAACTGTTTATCTCATATAAATATCTTGAAATGAGTGGGTCCACCCATCCTCAATCAATATGATGACTTCACCTCCAGATGTAGCACTTCCTTTCTTTTCTATGGAATTAGCTCATCCAGTCTCAAGTAATGAAATGTATCGTTTGATGGTAATAACAGGCCTTGATTGTCCATCCGATAAACACAGCATCACGATTGAAGAATTAATGTCTGCTTCCAGTTTATACACAGCCAGTGAGAAATTTATAGTCATAATTTGTAGATCTAAATTTGGTGCTGTACCTGCTACATTATTTTTGTCCTCATCTTGGACGACAACACGGTTTCCCCACACAAACAACGAAAGAGGAACTGAAGGGAATCCCTGTCTCCCCACCTCCTCCGTTAAGTATGTTCACTTATTAACGTCTGTCCTGCCTCCATGTGGTGTGACACACAGAGCATTTCTCATAGCCTGTGACATTCATTGATGTGATTTGTGAAGGGGAAGCATTTAGTTGTGGGTGGGAGTCTCCTAATGATCCTTTTCCACTTCCACTAACACAGTCGTTGACTCAATTTTAGCGCAATTTTTTAATTTATTCGTTTCATCTCTTCCCTCCCTGAAATCTGAACAGATTTGACCTGTGCCATTTTGGTTGCTTAACAAAATCTTCCTTATTGCCTAATTTTGTATAATGTTTGCTATTTTCTTGTCAAAATCAAATCATAAAAGTGAAAGTTAGAATTGCATTTGCTGAACACTTAAATAAGTAGAATAAAATACTGTGGAGCATTCTGAGAACAGACTAACATAACCACCTTTGAGATGGGCCCCCCACCTCCCCACATGAAAAGTTGCACTGTTCCCCATTTATTTCTTTATAGTTAGTATCTCTATGACCATGACTCCTTATTATGTATAGTTTTACATTTTAAATCTCAATATTGATCTAAAAGAATCCCCCTTCTATTTTGAAAATGGTTTAGCTAGAAAGGAAGGTGTGGCAATGAAAACAGGAGTGATGACAACAGGAGACTGAACATTACTCAAACGTGCATGAATCATGATGAAACATGAAACTTATCTGTAGTGTCTTTGTTCATTGTAAGTTTATGTATATTATAATGTTGTGAAGTGAGGGGAGTATCAGGAACAATGGTGAAGGGGATATTGAGCTGTGATTGACAGCCTAAAGTGACCGCCACACACTTGGCTCTGGTCTCAGGAGCGTCATTAGAAGAGGGAATCCCAGCGCTGTGGCTCAGGGAGGCTGTCCCTGCCCCCGTGCCAGGGTTTGTGGGGGTGGCAGGGTGTAGGGCAGGCGTGGGCATGCAGACCCTCATGATACTTGTCAGCCACTTGGCAAACCCTCAATATGTTCTGCTACTGTTTAGTCCCAGCGAGTCAGTTTGTAGAGGAAACAGTGTTACAATTGGGGGCATGTTAGTGTGACTGCAGCCTACACACAGCAAAAGCACAACCCTCTGACCCCAGACCATAGTGAACACCAGTTGGAGTTTTTTTTTTTTTTCAAATATAAATACTTGCGTGGCTGTTTTTGTTTGTAATTTACACAATAGTAGAAATACACTCGCTGATGATCATGTTGTGCGAATGAATGGATCACAGTGGAGTTAGCTGCCGCTGCACGCTGCTCATCTTGCCTCCTGGAGCCTCTACTGCCAGCTCAGCACACTCCACAGTAATTGAAGCCATTTGCAATGTTGCAGTGTGGTAATGGGCAGATCCATGTCTACCACCCACCCACAGCCTCTACCATTAATCAGAGCAGCGTGGAGTCACACAGCCACGATTTGGTAGCTACTGTGGGGCCTGAGTTTCAGCCAGCAGTCGATGCCTCAGAGCGGCACTTTGGCATTTTAAGATTTTTGGCCTCTCGTTTTGTTTTTTTTACACTTCAGGTAAACAATTTAGTATCTCCTCTAAAACTTTTAGAATGATTTGAATGTGTCTGGTATGACTTATACTAGGTGATACCAGACACCTATACTATAGATGGCATTTTTTCATATTTCGTGAATGATTCATTTATCTTACGGAGGTTCTATACACTATCATATATCACATGTATGTGTTAGGGGTTTAATCCCTCCCGGCACTCAAGGTAATGTGTCTCTCCTCCCCCATCCATAGGTGTGTGTGTGTGTGTGTGTGAGTGTGAGAGAGAGACTATGTGTGTGAGCGCGTATGCGAGTGTGTATGTGTGTGTGTGACCTACTGTGGATGGTTTTCTCTTTCGTCTGTGTGTATTGTTCTCCCTACAACTAACTGGCCTCTGCCCAGAATGCACCTCACCTTAGGCCCATAGTTACTGGGATAGGTTCCAGCCACCTGCGAGCATAACAAAAAAGAGCATCAGATCCTTGCATACATATTCCAACCGCATTTATTTATACTGTTTTGCCTTGCTGCACATATTTCTCGCAGCAATGCCAATAATCCCTCTTAAGTAAAGTATATATGCAGTGTGACAGCCTCTAAGAATACCTTCCAAATATATCCTTCAATGTGTGCCATATTTCTTAAGGACTGCATCTCCGAAGTGACAACGCTTATGACAATGTGAGCTGCTAAAATGACAGACGGCTGTGAGGAGCGATCGGCAGCCAAAATCCTTGTGACACCCTTCCCCGACCCTGGTCCTATCACAACAAGCATCTGCCCTGCGAAACCATGACAGAATTACAGAGTGCACTGACGCATTGACTGCATAAATCTCTTTTTAAATGCTTTATGTCAGAGTGAAAAGACAACGTGGATTAGCACCCTCACCTCAGAGCAAGAAGTCACTGGTCTCGTCTCCCGGGCCTTTCTGTGTGGGGTTTTATGTTCTCCCCATGATTTCTCTGAGAGCTCCCTCTACCACTAAAACATGAACAATGAGGCTGTGTGCGTGCGTATTGTGTAAGTGCGTAAAGATAACATCTGTTGAAGTTTTTAAATGTGGTGAAGTTTGTATAAAGAGCAGTTAACAAAGTGTAGGTTACGGAAATATGTTGATATTTGTAAAAACTTAAGTAGTTGCAGTTCATCGTTACAGTCTTTAAGACCAGCCACATCTCTACGGGCAGTTTGTCACCTCAAAGCAGTTCCAGACAATGTGTAGAGGAGGAAACGGCCAGGCAGGAAGAATCCACCATCACTATCTGTGCTTTCCATGGACCAGGAGATGGGAGAGGCACAACAGCACAGAACTACAAACAGACTATTTTAGGGACGCTTGTAATGTTTTGTTGCATATCAGCGTTTGACAGTAGATACCAGCGTTTAGGCTTATTTTAGGCAAACCCATGTCATAAATGGCTCCCAAAGAATCCAGAGATCTAGAAAGCCAGGTCTCTGACGGAATACTCCAGGACATTTTTTTCCATTTGCTCAAACACCTGTGAACATTAGTAAACCTGTTTATCTTTATGGTCCAATGACTGTTCTCATTGTTGTAGCTTGATTCGATTTGTTTTATCTTCTGTGACGCCTTTTGAGTCGGCTGTTGATGTCTGTAGTCATTTAGGTCCAAATTCACATTAGAAATCCTACGCAGAGATGGGAAGAACATGCAAACTCCTCACTGAAATTGCTTGAATGCCATGGAGAAGACCATTTTCACAACTTGAGGTTTGTGAATAAGTATAACCTACCCATAGTTGTGGTTACCCCTGTTTAATCCTTGTATTCAAACAGTATTCAAATAATTTAATTATACAGGTGGAAGTATGTTTTTTCTTGGCCCTTAAAGACAATAAAGCATATTATTTGATATTGAACTATACCCCACATAGAGTTGGGGGTATAGTTATAGCAGTTATAGTTGGGGTAGTTGTTTGCCACACTTATAGTAAAAAGAAAGAGACACATACAAAAAATGTGTTGAAAAGGGCTATGTAACCCAACATGTATTTCCTGCTGTCAGAAATGTGTAGGGATAGGTGAAATGGTGAAACTGAAATATTCTAAGCAGTGAAATCTGAAATGCAGCAGAATACAAGAAACAAGAATCAATTGAGTGTAGTAAGCAAAGTGACAATCCTATTACCGGTTGATAATTTTTTATACATACATTTTAGCTAACATGTCTCTTTGAATTGATTATAAAGAGGTCATGGGTAAAGAAAAAAATGTACAATTCTTTGTATTCATAAACTCTTAAAGTTCTAGGCCCTGCTGGAATTATCCATGTAAAAAATTCTACAACACAGAGTCCGTGTCCTGACATTACCTGCTTCGGAATCCTACTGAACCTTCTTTCACTGATGGAGAGGGGGCTGCTGCAGAGGCGGTGCATTATCCACTTCACCTCTGGCCACATGGTCATTGTGGTCATGCCCCTTCTGTGCTCAGGTCACCTAACTCTATTGCCGACATGATAATGACAGACCCCTGCAGGCAGTCCCCAGTAGCTCAGTGCTGTCTGCTCATCTCTGTGTCATTATTCATCCAATTGTCCACCTGAGCCAGGACCTGACACGACCCCATCTTCTGACACTCATTCAGAAGGCTAAAAAGACTAAAGAGACGGCCTTCCAGTCTCACCCTGCAAGAAAGAATAGGTAAATATCCTCCTATGGTTTCGCTTTAATACTTCTGACTGAGAAAAGTTTAAAACAACTGGACCCAAAATCAAGGACAGCAACCTTATGTAAAATAAATTTGCAGTTCACACAAATAACAAAAAAATAGAACAGACATAAAAACAATCAGGTCCAGGATATCAACGAGTAAAAAATTAGACATAAATACTGTGTACAAAAACATGTTTTCCCCTCAGCACTGCACTGCATACCGATGGTTTGTGCTTCGGTGTTGCTTATGTGTGCCATAAACAGTTCCATATACAGTGTACAGTATGATAATCAATATCATAAAAATACTTTTTTATTTTTTCACTCCTCCCTGTAGTCATGTCACGTCCCGGCCTGCTTTAAGTCCTCCATCATTGTTCCTGTCCACAAGAAGACCTATATCACTGGACTTAATGGCTACAGACCCTTGGTGCTCACATCTGTAGTCATGAAGTAATGGTCTTCTCCCATCTGGAGTCCTTCTCCTCCACCCTCCTGGACCCCCTGCAGTTCGCCCACAGAGTCAACAGATATGCAGAAGATGCCTGTGCGTCTGGATACTTGAGAGACGTTATTGCTTTTCTCTCTGTACACCAACCACTGCACCTCCAGCAATGACTCTGTGGTGAATCTGCTCAAGATTGTGGACAACATCACCCTCATTGGACTCATCTCTTTTAATGAGTCTGCTCACAGAAGGTAGATGGTTCCACTGGTGTCCTGGTGCAGTGGTAACAAGATGCTTGTGCACTAGAGCCACTAGTGGACTACTGTCCACTAAGAACAGTTTCTTCCCCTCAACAGTTGGACTCATGAACACTTCATAACTCATCACTAGATCCTGGCCCATTAGGATCGTCACTTTGTACTTCTGCCACCTTATAATCTCATACTTCTGGACACTTGAATAATACTTAGATAATCTACATTGTTTAATTTCTCTTAGTCTATCGGAATATGAATAGAATAGAGTATGTCATGGATGCCTTTCAATCTATGTTTTACTGCATGACTTGTTTGCACTATATACCGAAGCAAATTATTTACTTCCTGGTAATTACAATGACAATAAAAAGAATTTTGATTCTGATTCTTGATAAATATTTTTACATTTTCAACTAGTGGGAAACATACTCAACAAACATATTGAAACTTGCTGAACTGATGCTTAAAATGTATGTATTGATGTACTTTTGTATGGATGATATATTTTTTTCTGCTGGACTCTTTATTTTCTCCTATGGGGATCAATAAAGTATCTATCTGTCTGATATAAAACCTATTTCAGTATTTTTCTCTAGTGTTCACTTAATGTTTGCGTTCTTGGATGAATAAATTAGAGCTATTAATTCGCATATTACTGAATCACTGTTCCTTTTTTGGCCGTATACACCTTGTTCAAAAAATATGCAAATGAATAGACTGTATCTTTTCTGAGAGGTGAGTGCAGATAGTTGGTTGGAGCCAGCGGACACAGAAGTGGCTCCCTGATGGTAAAAGCAGCCTGAGCTGAGACCTGCGGTGCTGCTGCTGTGAGGGGTCAAACGCCGTCCTCCTTCGCTGCGGGCCACTCTCTATGCACATTTGGAGAGCTCTGGTTCTTGGCTTCATTCTGAGCAGCTGTTATTGCCATTGTTTCAGGAAATAGCAGAATTTTAGGTATGCCTTTATTATCATGAAAAGACCGATCCTTCAATTCAGTTATCCTTTTTTGTTCTGGTTTGTTTCAAGACAGGAGTAGTTTGTGTCTGTGTTGCCACGAATATAGTACATTATGATATAGATCAAAAACTGAATCCTCAATGCTAGTTTTTATATGAGTTTAAAGGTGCATTCTTCTACTATCCTGGTGGTGACCTGCATTTTTGAAAGTGGTCTGATGTTTTATAGAAATGTTATGCTTTGCTTTATATGTCACTTTTAGTTTAGTGCTTAAAAACACAGCATTTTTACAGTGAAAAGACTCCCCTCTCCAGTTGTTTCAATAAAAAGACATCTTTGACACACTATATGAATATCCAAGCAAAACAACAACACGTACAAGGAAGCCAAAAAAAAGCGCAAGCAACAAAAAAAAGAATGTTTTGTTAGTTTTGACAATCCTGGCTTTAGGTTTATGTACCTGTGTGGATTGCATTTTAGGTTGGATGTCTTCTCTAACATGATCTGTGTTCTGCTTGGATTTGTTTACTCCAAGATACAACAAATCGCGCAAAGAAAAATGCATATTTCTTTCTAGGATTTCTTGAAAGTCAAATAGTTTGTTTTTTGTGGGATAAATAATTGTGAATGTGTCTTTTTTGTGCGGAGGGAAAGAGAAGCTGCAGGGATTCAGCGTTTGACAATATCCCTAAAAGTGATATTGTCATACCAGCCGGATGGCCGTCTGGTGTTTGTTTAAAAGGGGAGGGAGGAAAAAAACAGTCCAGGCGATTGAATCATATTTTGTTGCCAATACGTCCTTGCGTTCCCACCTCCATCATTACCGCAACATGTTTTATTTTGAGCAGAGCTGTTCTCAGTGACTCACATCTCCGAGCCATGTGCTGCTGAGTTAGGCCGCATATCTCTTAAACATGCACAGAACTGTGGTGGGAATGCACTTGAGACGGCAACTCTGACCTGACTATATCTGTACTATCACTGTTTGAAAAAGAAATAGACTCTGTTTATCCTTTTCCTACAATAATGTTTCGTGTTGTGTCTGTTATAGGCAAATGGGATGTTGATGCCTTCCTAAAGCGGGTTGGACTTGGAGCACCTGTGGCCACTCTCCAATTCCTCACTCTTGAGAAATCCTTTTATATATTTGTAAAGAAGACATTTTAAGAATTGAATTTTGAGGATATGCCGTCATCAGTTTGTGTTATAGGGTGTGATATTATAATGAGAAGAACATTTAATACTTCCTTGTATGATACTACAAGTAGGTCCATTGACTTCCTGTATAATACTGAAGAGACTTGTCTGTTCATATTTTTATTGATTTATTTTTTGAGGCAAGGCAAGTTTACTTGTATAGCACAATTCATACACAAGGCAACTCAAAGTGCTGAACAAAATAAGATAGCATTAAAATCATATATAATCACAGTACATTCAAAAGAAAGATCCCTCAGTTGTATGCACAGCTAAACTGAACTGTTTTTAACCTGGTTTGTCAGAGAGGAGGCCTGTCTCACACTTTCATGAAGATTGTTCCAGATTATAGCAGCATGAATCTGAAAAGCAGCCTCCCCATGTTTAGTCCTGACTCTGGGCACTAAGAGGAGTCCAGTCCCTGTGCTCCTCATAGTCCGGGCTGGTTCATATGGGACTAACATGTCACATATTTTGGTGCGAGGCCATGGAGAGACTTGTACTTATTACTGAAAAACATCTCAACTACGGGGAAAGAGGAAGATTTGTTTGTATAAAAGCTCCATAAAATATACTGTCTAAATAGGTCCCTGTAGCATACAATGTTTTATGACTTTTCTCTATTTCTACAACCTTTGTGTGTTTATCACCATGTATGACAGAATGTGTTTGTCATTTTCTGCTGAGCTCTCGCATCATGTCGGGGTTAGCAGGATTTGACCTCACAGGGGACTTCTTATTAGTTTCCAAACATAGAAGGAAGATGGTCAGATATCACAACTTGGTGTGGAAAGAGTTGATTCTAAATTCAGGGACGGAAACACGTCAGCGCATAAAAAAGGAAGTAGGAGGTGAAACCGAGACCACAGTACTGCCGGATGCCACAGTGGAACTTAAACCAAAATACTGTTCATTACAGTGACATGGCACAGAGAGGGACTGCCCAGTCTGTGGTGAAATGAACTGTCTTTGCGTACTGTATTTGTTTATCCTTTTGTCAATGGCTCAACTGCTGAATTGGTGCTACATGCCCTATCTACTTCCTGAATGGTAGAAGTAAACACATTCAAAGTAGTTCATTTGTCCTTCACCTAACACCTTTCTAAACTGTTGACTGTTTCTACGAGGCCTACCTGTCAGGTCTGCAGAGAACGGTATGGGTAAACTTTTCAACTCCGCTGTTCAGACTTTGGGCCTTTATACTGGTGGGTCAACGTACCCCCCAGGAGGAAGTATCGGTTTCTAACCAGCAACCCTCCTCGGGGATGGTCCTGTATCAATACCCCAGATGTCTGTAAAAGGCTGGATTTCCATGAGGGACTTTGATGTTAGGAGAATCAATGTTTAGTTGGTGGTTGCATTGACCCTAGTTTGGTGTCTCATCAGTAGGGCAGGCAGCAGTAGGTGATAGAGGTTTTAGTTCCTTTGGTGGTTAAGCCAGCATCGGTAAAGCCTTGTGTGGCCTCCCCATGAACTGTGAGAGATCATTGATCACATTGTCCGGCCTCGTCTTTGTTTGTTCACTCATATTAACAGTCAAAGCATCATGGCCACAAACAAAACAACAGTGAACAAATGCACTGTCTGGAATTCTCCGTCTGCTGTTTGGAGTGCTGTCTTGACCTGGTTTTACCCATTTCATTTGCATCCTGATTTTTTTTAGCTTTTGGTAACAATAGTAAATGTTGCCAAGTAGGAGCGTCTTTTTTCCAAATCCACCTACTGAATCCATCAGTGCATCATTGAAATGCCAAGATTTGTGCATCCAAATACACACTGTATTTTTGTCTTTATATCTTGGAGATATTCTGCCAAAACAGCTGGGTTTGCCGCTCAGCATTCGAGAGTTTTATTGTGTTTATTTTTATTCCAAATGTCGAGAGAGTTGAAGTATAATGATTAAGGAAAAACTGACAGCTGTAGTTTCACTGCTGTATATTGCATTCTTTCAAAAATATTTTTCCTCCCCTGATGATATAGAAACAAGTTTAATAATTCTTAATCTATTCAAACTCACATTAATTAAAGTTGAATTTGTATAATCTATTCAATTGCCTAAACGGAACATGCAAGTCTTCACTCTCATTTTCTTCCAGGTGCAAAGCAACCGTATGCAGCACTTTTCACAAGAGAATTTGTGATGTGCATCACACTTGATTGTTTTTCACTGTGACACCCTCATTGTTTTGAAAACACGTATATGAGTTAGTATAAACAATCTAGAAAACTGATACTGAATATTCAATATACAAACCTCAGAAACCTTGTGCACTACAGATTATATGTGAATATTGCTTTGAACCATATTGTCCAAGCCACAGGAAAATGGCTCAGGCTGATGAACTCTATTTAAATACACTGTTCATGTTCTTTTGACCATTGATCCTTGGAGTAATGTGAGACTTGCAATGCATATGCATGAAGTGAACTCAGTACAATCAAAACTATAACAAACTGTACATACTAATGAACAGCACAGAATTGTCAAAAGTAAATTGTAACCCACCTTTTTTATTATATGACTATTTTTGTGAAATACACAAATATAGTGTAACTAAATATAGACAGTGGCCCTTCATTCTAAAATAGCTTTCATGGAATCTCCGTATGCAAAGCACCAGGTAACAATAAATTATTGTTGAACATTGAGCATTGCTCTTGTTGACTAACGGTTACACAAATTACAGGTATAGGTTCCATCTTTCCGACCCCAACACCTCCCCAGAGGAATAACTCCCAATAGTGACCACAGTTCATTTGCATGGATAAAAACAGGCCCAGCTGTTTCCAGAGATGCACCAGTGAACATGTGCGGCTTCTTCAAGGTAAATTCACTATTTGTGAGTTTAGGTCATTCTTGTGAGTTAAGTTATTTTTCTATAGTAGTCAATTATCTACAAATATAACAATTTGATGTGCTGCACATAAAAAGCATTGAAAAGTTGAGCCTAGTGTTTTGATCATAATATAGCACCAACATAATAAATCACTCAAGACTAGCGTAGTGCATTCATGGCCGCACTTTTTATACAACACCACTTTTCATGAATACATAGAATGTGAAAGTATCAAAATGAGTAAGATCACATTGTTGTGGTTGCAGTATAGCTGTATAGGCAATATAGTAGTTCTCCCACTCTTTGATGTGCTCTGGAATGAGAAATCTGCAGTTTCTTACTTGTTTCACTTCTTTCAGGCTTGTGCAGAAGGAGCAGAATGGCCCTTTTTGTGTTATGACTCCAGTGAAGACACACAGAGGCTGGCCCATAATGAGGCACACAAGATCACTGCTGCTCTATTTGTGCAAGCCCCCAAAACACTGAGCATGAATCAGACTTATCTCCCACTCACTCGCCTTCATTGAGGTACAATTAATTTATCAAGTATCCAAGCACTGACAGTTCATTCAATTTTGTCTATGCCCGTGATTACAATTTTATTCTTAATACACTAAGTCAACTTTAGTCAAAACAGATTATTGATAGAAGACGTTTGCAATATGGGGAAGTTTCACACCTATTAATAGCTTTGGGTATGTTTTGGTTAAAACAAAAGTGATCCATTACACGCTGTCCTCTGTCATCTGTGAACGTCTGTGGCTTCCGATCACTTTTCCACTACTACTTCACCCGGAACTCATATGCCCAAAAAGAGAAGAGAAAAGGCGGAGCCGGACACTGCCTTATTTGGAGTTTCCACAAAAGCGGCCGACTTGGGTTCCAAGGGTGTACAGAGATCATGCATTATTTATGAACTATTACACGCTGTTTAAACCTCGGCGTAACTGTGTCAAAGAAGTAGAATCAAAATCGAAACAACAATGAAATGTAAAGAAATATGCTGTACATACGCTGGTAACAACTGCAAGAACTTTATAGTTTCTCTTACAACATGTAAAAAGTTCACGGTGTACCTAATAATCCCCCACATTGTTTCTCAGTGGCATAGATAAGAGTGCTTTTTCGCAAGGACAAGCGCATACAAAGAAAACAACGCAGATCAACCGCCGCTTTGGTCTCAACTTCAGCCTATTATCTGCCTCTCGGAGCCTTTACCTTCCACTGTAGTTTCCACCAACTAAACTGACGCTCGCGGAGAACCTGGCGCTCGAGCTGTTCTGTCCATATATGGTCATCTACGTCACGCAAATGTTCCAGCCCCCTATTTAATACGGCCTGACTGGAGTCCCCTATCCAGCTCCAATAGAGCAAGTAGAGCCGCTCTTGTGCAACCAACACCACCTCCTCCTCCTTCATTGATTCACTGACTTCATATTCTTCCCACAAGCAGCCCATAAGCTTCCACTGTGATCACTTTAATAACAACTAGGGATCGAGCGCACGGGAGGAGGCTTGGCTGTTGCTACTCGTTCAAGACAGCGCGGGACACTTCTGGATGCCGGTGCTGAACGCGCGCCTTTCATCCTCACCTTTACTTTTTTGATCCGGATCCTTGCGCGCGTTGTCCCTACTATAAATGTGGGACTTTATATAACTGCTATGACAGGGAAACTAGCGGAGAAGCTCCCTCTTACAATGAGCAGTTTAATTAACACCATCCCTGACAGCCTGTATCCCGAAGAGGACATCCCGACGTCTATGAATATTTTCACCAGTTCGGAATCTATAAATCACTACGCACAAATGAACTCCGGTAAGCTTTTGTTGTATGTAATGAACTTGTTGTGTGTTGGGGGAGAAAAAGTGTGTGAAAAGTAAGACGCGCGCGTAAAAGGCAGGCAACAGTTGTCTGAGCGTCTGGAGCACCTGTTTGCGCACTGCTTTGGCATTACGCACGAAGCAAACGCACAGTGCCAAGACTTAAATTTGAAAGTTATGCACTATATGACATTGTTTAGTTGAGTGAATACTCTGAATGAACGCGGGTTTCAAAGCATTCATTGATTCGTGTGCGCTTCCTCACGTCCGCGGGCGAGCATCAGAAGCAAAATGTTCCAAACTGGACAAGAGGAGCGTATTCAAATGCAGTGCGTAACTTATTTGATTAAATCTAAGCCTATGTTAGAAACCTTTTAATCTAGCTTGTATTATAATAAGAAAACACACCGTTGTGGACTCAAAAAGATGAGGCGCTTGTTTTGCTTTACGTTATCCCAAAAACAAAGACAGACGGCCATAATACTATTAATAATCCTCATCATAAAGGTGTATTTGTGCTACGTTCAAATTGAAGTTGATCATTTCATTCATTCACAACATTTGAATATGTCAGGCCCACGCGGAGCAGTTTCAGGTGGGCGTGTGTGGCATTACCCCCCAGTGAACACGCGCGGGCCCTTGTCCCCTTTTAGTTTAAAACCTACTTTTTGTTCAACATTCCTACGCACATTGAGGGTGGTTATTTGTGCTAATTTACAGAATCCGCGCCACTGATTGTTTCATGCCCGTTCTCGAATATTGGCTTAAAATCAATAAAATCCCACCTTCAAATGTGATGGGTCAATGTCTCACCAAATAAATGCGTGATCATTATCTTCCACGCGGTCAAGGGTTTAGCGCACTTCAAAGTCAACAGCGTTTTTTTAAGTCAATAAATAAAAAGGTTCACTAAAAAATACGGAATTTTTGTCTGTAGATTTTACGTGTCACCTGTGTAAAAAGAAAACTGATCATTCTTGATAAAACGATCAAGTATGAGCTAATTATAAAATGTAAAAACAGACAAGAGAAATTGCCTTTATTTATCATCAGGTATTTGTGGACACTATAAGGAGGAAAAGTAATTTGAAATGTTGATAATAAAGGTTAAATCTATTCTGAAATAAAAGGAGAACACATATCTTGAAATTCATTTGTTATACACACCTTGGCTGAAGCCTAATATTGAGATTTTCTTGGAGATGATTTATAGATAAACTATAAACTGTATTATCCAGGCATTTTTACTGTCCTTGTTATGTATTTATCACGTATTGTTCTAATGTAAATAGGAATTTAAAGAAATACGGTTTCAAATTGATATAGCTGTCTTTGGCCTGAAGAGTCAAACGTAAATCTCGCTGCATTAAACCTAAACTAAATCTGCGTTAGATGGTTTTTAAACCATCCCTCAAATATGCATAGAGTGTGTGCGTTTGACTTATAACAAAATAACAAAATGTATGAATATTAGGCTATTGATTTTATTAAATATATTGCAGACCTTTACATTACAATTTCATTGAGTTTAAAATGCTTGCGCGTGATGGATGTGGCGCTCCCCCCTAATCCTCATTGAAATAAAGAAATCAGATCTCTCCATTTAGTTTGGCTGCGCTCCTGAGGGACAATGACTGGATCAAAGGGGGTGTTTAGGTCTTGATTTATGAGAGCTTGTGGGATCTGAGAGACAGACACACCACTGTCTCAGAGGCAACAGTCACTCACTTGACTTCAGGTCTGACAGCACACTCCTTCATGAACTTTTGTGTGGACAAATATATGCAGAAAAACGCTAACTCAAGATGTTATAATTAGGGAAGCCCACAGGGGATTTGAAGTGCATTTCATCCCTTTTTACACATTTGAATTGTACAATTTTAATTGAAATTTTATATTTTTCTGTTCATTTTTTTTAGACAATATCATGGACCTGGGCATGGGCAGTGAAAAGGGCTCATCTGAAATCCAGTATGGTTCCAGCTTCCAGACGAACCGCAGCGGGCAGACCGTGACCTACCTGGGGAAGTTTGCTTTTGACACTCCTCCGTCGGGCAGCATCGGTGGTTCTGGCTGGTGCTCTGACAATAACATCATCAGCCTGGTGAGCGCGGGCATCCTGGGGGTCTCACCATCGCCTGGCGCGGTCACGACCCAGACCCCTTCCTCTGCGGGCAGCATGGGTGGCCAGGCATCGGACATGGAGCAGGTGTACGGTCCCCCGCTGCCTGCTTACTCCACCTGTAGTGATCTTTACCAGGATCAAGTGCAATTCCACCACAGTCCTGCCACCAGCTCTGCCCTGCCCTACCCCACAAACGACTACCATTCCACCTCCAAAGCCTCTATGGACGGCAGCCTTTTCTCAATGATACCCGACTATAACCTTTTCCATCACCAGGGCGATGTGGGAGTCATGGAACACAAGCCCTTCCAGACCATGGACCCAATTCGTGTCAACCCTCCGCCTATCACGCCTCTCGAGACTATCCGGGCGTTCAAAGACAAACAGCAGATTCACCCGGGTTTCATCGGCGGGCAGCAGCACCCTCCCCAGCATCACCCTCCACCCCAGACTCTCACCCTAAAGCCCATACGGCCACGAAAGTACCCCAACCGCCCCAGCAAGACCCCCGTTCACGAGCGACCCCACGCCTGCCCCGCAGAGAACTGTGACAGGCGTTTTTCGCGCTCCGATGAGCTGACACGGCACCTGCGGATCCACACCGGGCACAAGCCTTTCCAGTGCCGGATATGCATGCGCTCCTTCAGCCGCAGCGACCACCTGACCACGCACATCCGCACGCACACAGGGGAAAAGCCCTTTTCCTGTGAATTCTGTGGACGCAAATTTGCAAGAAGTGACGAGAGAAAGAGACATGCTAAAGTTCACCTCAAACAGAAAGACAAGAAGCCAGTGGATAAAAGCGGTGGTGCGGCTGGCAGTCACAGCTCACCCCCCAGCTCTTGTGGAGGGCCCACAGTGGGAGCATCATGACCGAACAGAACTGTGTGCGAATGCTCCACTAAGACACTTTGGAAACATGATGAGGTCTATTGGTGACTATTCCTTTGTTTTACACCTTTTCCTAATTTCTATTCATCCTTCTGTTTTGGAGATGGATGCTAGTTTGAGTCAGAGAAGAAAGGCTGTCACACCTTTCGAGCAACTCAGAGTCGCAGCTACTGTAACACAGTGAAACTAAATAAGGCTAACGTCGTCCGATCTGCAGCGTATTTGTAAGTTTTACAATGAGCATGCTTTTGTACAAAAAATGGGGGGGCATATTTTTAAAGGAAAGCATTATTGTTCATTGTAGGAATAGAACTAGACAAAATAACGCTTATAGTTCCCTATTGAGTTGTCTGAGATGTATCATGCATTAATTTATTTAAGCTGTTTAAAAGTGCAATTTTGTTTATATTTGTGTACTGTTGTTTAGTGGCACTTGACTGTCTGTTTGTTTCGGTTAAAGTGTGGTGTATTTTTGATGTTCTTTTCTCAAAGAATGTGCCAAAAGCATTGTGGTATTTCAGTCAATTATTACACTTAACGACTTGTGTCAAATACGTAGTCAGTGAGTTTCTTTCCCCCCTTTGTTTTACTATTGGCTTTAACAATGATGTAGACTGAATGGTTCACATTTCTGTGGAGGACATGCAAACGTACTTGTCATTTTGTGTCATAAATACTGCTCTGTCTATTTGGCTTCAAGTAAAATTGTCAAAGTCTGATACAATTTGCAGTTATTCATCATAATAGGCCGAATATTCATAACACAGCATAAACTATACAGGTTTTTATACATGGCAACATGGCGCCAGTTGTGTTATACATACCGAGACATACAAACCAGCTGTTTGTGAGATTGAAAACAAAGGGAGTCCTGCGGTTGGTAAGATAAACCAACTCTATACTGCATGGAAAAGTATTTTTTTTTAGGAAAAAACCTAAGCATTAAATTGACCATTAAATAGAGCATTAAATAAGACACTATGTTTGCACATTTAAACTGATGTTATTATAATGAAGTTTACAAATATTGCACTCACTGTCAATTATCAGTGCCATTGGAACCATTAATTGTGCATATGTGTAAATACAGCCGACTGCAGCGACAAATGTTCATGTTACAACAACATTTTACACAAAGGCTTTTAGTTACTTCAGCGGTCGCAGGGCTTAGACACATTTTATATCACCCCAGTGGTGCCAAATACATTTATTTTCTCTTCTAGAAAAAAAGCACTTGCAGCGTTGGCTTTAAATAGTTTTAAAAAGCACTAACGCGTGTAATTTCAATGAAGCAATTTATAGGTTTTTTTCCTTTAGGTTCTGTTTATCTCCATTTCAAATAGCATGTTGTATTTTGTCGTTTCACTGTCTCCAAACTGTCTGAGTAAAAACATGTTGCAGGGAAAATCATAAACATCCACATTTACTTATTTTACCTAAAACATTAAATAGACATTTTAGTGAGTGTTGATATTTTATTTCTCTTTATACATGAAGCAAAACAACAGTTCAAATTGAAATATCTATATTGTAAAATCGATGAAAGATGTGGGTATAAATATAAAATAAGGTATTTAATTCAATACATGCAATGGAGGTTTGTTAGAATGTGGATTTATTAACTACTTAAAATTGCGATGCAAATGCTGTGTTGCCGTGACCAAAACACTGCAAAGGGAGCTATTGAAATTGAGAACCCTTATTACTGTGTAATGTGTGTATACT